>PVKN010000599.1:0-70802 GCA_004027915.1 Capromys pilorides
CACTTGCCAGGCAGGCACTTGTGCCACAGAGCCATCTCCCTGGCCCATTCCAACAAACTTATAACCATTAAAGCACTCCCTAATACAAATCCACAAAAGGAGAGTAAATACAAGGATTAGAGATATAACAAACATTGCTATATACATTTGTAGGTTTTTTTTTTTTTTTTCTGGGACTGGGGTTCGAACTCACAACCTTGCACTTGCCAGTCAGGCACTTGTGCCATGGAGCTATTTCCCCAGCCTACATTTATAGTTCTTGAGAATCTGTTTGTGCCATGTTTTACAATGGACATCATATCAGTACACCGTGTTATTAATAATGATGCTACCAATGTACGTCTCCCCCTTTTGTGTACAGCATGAGAAGTGTCCTCTCACCCAGTATTTCTTCTTACCCCATCCCTCCGTCAGGTACCATATGCCAAGGCTCCTTAAATTCCCAGGTGGAGGATTGCCGGAGGGCAGAGAAATAAAGACAGAAAACTGAGGGCAGGGGGAGCCCTCTCTCGGGAAGAGAGGAAAGGAATTGCTCAACCACTGTAATGTGTATACATTTGACAGGAAGCTGTCACATGACCCCCCTTTTGCCTAGCAACCCATTGCTTGCATTGCCTCAGGCTTGCACTGACTGAAGCTGGAGAACACCGAGCCTGGAGCTTCTTCAAGCGGCCTGCCTCTGGTGCTCTGTTTTCAGACTGGGCTTGCCTTGCAGCAGCACTCGTGGGGGCGGGAGGGGAATGAACCCAGAAGTCTTTTTTTTTAAATGTATTTGATTGTTGTACGGTGTCCTGCTTTCAGCCTACCCAGTGCTGGGATTACAGGCATGCTCCACCACAACTGCCTGGTGCGACATGTGATGCTGGGGATCGAACCCAGGTCCCTGGGCCTGCCTAAGCAGGTGCTTAGTCTGCTGAGCTATCTCGCAGGCCCTGTACATTGCTATTTCCTCAAGCTAGCTGTTTTACTCATTTTTTACTTTCACTTTTATGGTTACATGTCTGGAGCATGCTATGATTGCACTGTGGTGCATGAACGTTAACACCTTATTACATTTTACGCCTCCTCACCCGCCCCATTATTTATTTACTTATTTGATGACGTCTGAATGCGTTCATCGCGGTGAGCTGGCCCTATCAAGTCCGACCTCTTTTTCCTCCCGTCGTCCCCTCAATCTGAGGACAGCGTGGAAGCGAGGGCCTTCTGACACCAGCGTGCCAAGGATCCCACCCAACATTGGCTGTCTTTGCTGCGTGTGCAGCTCCACGTCGCCGGGCGGCGGGAGCTTTCTGTCCCCTTGCGGTTCCCGTCCGCGCCCTCCCCACGTGACCCAAACAGACTGGGCGTTTCCGCTTCCGGTCGCCTTCCGCTGCTGCGGCGTCCCGGTGAGCGAGTGCGCGTTGGGCTAGGCTCGGGCGGTGGCCCCAGCTGACCCTCGCGCGGTCCTTCTCGCCCCCAGGTCCGCGCGGTGGCGCCATGGCGGAGCTGACGGCGCTGGAGAGTCTCGTCGAGATGGGATTCGCCCGGGGACGCGCGTAAGGGAGCCTGGCCCCGCGCCCCGCCCGCCGCCGCCATGACTCGGGCGCCGCTCACGGTGTTTCTGCCCCCAGGGAGAAGGCTCTGGCCCTCACGGGGAACCAGGGCATCGAGGCGGCGATGGACTGGTGAGCGCCAGGTGGGGGGAGGGCGGCCGGGCGCAGCCGCAGCCGCGCGCTAACTCCCGGCCCCGCAGGCTAATGGAGCACGAGGACGACGAGCCCGAGGCCGACGAGCCGCCGCCGCCGCCTGCCCCGCGCGGGAGCACGCAGGGCGGGGAGCCGGGACCCGAAGGTCGGCGGGGCGGCCGCGCGAGGGGGAGGAGGGCGGGAAGGGGCTGGGGTGACCAGGGACGCTGTAACGCCGGCGCTCGTTCCAGGACCCGGTGTGGCCGCCGGGGAGAGGAGACCCGTGCTGAGCGAAGAGGAGCGGCAGGAGCAGACCAAGAGGTGAAGCTGAGTCTGGGCAGAGCCTTGGCCTCTGCGTTTCGTTTCCTTCCTTAGCTGTTTGTTTAGGTCGTGCGGGGGATGGAACCCAGGGCCTTGCGCATGTAAGGCACGAGCTTTACCGCTGAACCAGCGGAGCCACGTCCCCTAGTCTATTTCGGTTTCTTTTGAGGCAAGGTCTTACTGTGGAGCTCAGGTTCGTTTTGATTTCTCAGCGATTCTCCTGCCTGAGTTTCTGGAATGCTGGCATTACAGAGGTTGTACCACCAGGCGTGGCTTTTTTGTTTTAAAAACCCAGCGCCTGGGGCATGCTAAGCATGCGCTTTAATACCGAAATGCACGTTTAGCATCGTTGTTTTCCTTGGCATTTCCTTTTTCTTTCATTATGAGACACGTGGTCCCGTTGTCAGTCCGCCTTGCATTCCCACGTGTGCTTCTTTTGAACTCTTTCCTCTTTGCAAAACAGAATGATGGAGCTGGTGGCCCAGAAGCATCGGGAACGGGAAGAAAGAGAGGAGCGGGAAGCCTTGGAACGAGAAAAGCAGCGCAGGAGACAAGGGCAAGAGCTGACAGCTGCTCGACAGAGACTGCAGGAGGATGACATGCGCCGTGCTGCTGAGGAGCGGAGGAGGGAGAAGGCTGAAGAGTTAGCAGCCAGGTCTGTGCTGGGCGAGGTGATCCGTCAGTAACTGAGAGGGAAGTCGAGATGGGTTTTGTCTGAATCTGACCTATTTTATTTGGTCTACATTCTAGACAGAGGGTTCGAGAAAAGATTGAAAGGGACAAGGCAGAGAGAGCTAAGAAGGTGAGTGACAGGAAAACACTGCACAGAGTAAGTGGGGTAGTCATCTGGAGGGAAAGCATGGCTTTACATGTCGGTTTCCCTAAGGGTTACTCTCTCTCTTTGCCCTCCAGTATGGTGGTAATGTGGGTCCTCAGCCATCCCTACCAGTGACAGAGCCAGGTCCTGTTCCCTCTTCTCCCAGCCAGGAGCCTCCTACCAAGCGGGAGTATGACCAGTGTCGCATCCAGGTACTGACATTGGCTCTTGTCTTGCTCCTAAAACCTCTGTTGGCTTATAAGGTATCCAGCTCAGAAGTTCTGCTATCACCTCTAGTTGCCAAATCTCTCCTTTTATAAATGACTTTTGAAATCTTCTACTAACAGAAGAGATCAAGTTTTCCTACTTAATTTTTCCTCTGATTTTGTTTGAAATAGGGTCTCACCATATTGTCCAGGCTAGTTTTGAACTTACTGTGTAGCCAGTCTGGCCTCATACTCGTAGTAGTCCTCCTGAGTGCTGGGATTACAGGTGTTTGCCACCACATCCAGACTGGCCCTGTACTCTGCAGTCAAAGCAGGCCTTGCAGTCATTATGGGGATCCTCTCGCCTCGGCCTCCAGAGTTCTAATATTATAGGGTTGCACCCCCAGGCCGGGCTGATTTGATGTGTGTGTAGGGGGGGATTGAACTTGGGACCTTGTGCTTGCCAGGCAGGCACTTATGTGCTGAGTTATCTTCGCAGCCCACTGATTTGATCTTGATATTTCTGTGGACCACCTTGTTTTGTTATTAGATTAAGTGGTGAAGAAACAAGACATTCATACCTAATAAAGCAGAGCATGAGTGGCTTTTTAGGAGCTTTTTAAGTAGTTGTGCTACTGTTCAGTCTGGGAGGGAGGAGGAGCAGCTTTAGATGCGTGGCTGCCGGCCATTCTGTTGATATGGTGCTGGGCATCGTCTCCCTTGCCCTCCAGGTCAGGCTGCCAGATGGGACCTCACTGACCCAGACCTTCCAGGCCAGAGAACAGCTGGCGGCCGTTAGACTCTATGTTGAACTGCATCGTGGGGCAGAGGCTGGAGGGGCCCAGGACCCTGTGCAGCTGCTCAGCGGCTTCCCCAGACGCGCCTTCTCTGAGGCGGACATGGAGCGGCCCCTACAGGAGCTGGGTATGGCATGGGCAGCGAGGGGTGTGGACACCTGGGGAAGGGCAGCTGGCAGCAGGGATTTCAAGCCTGCTTCCTTCAATTGATCCTTAGGACTTGTGCCTTCTGCTGTACTCATTGTGGCCAAGAAATGTCCCAGCTGAAGATCCTGTGTCCTGCCATTCTTTTTGACCTTCGTCTCTGCTAAGGCGCGTTCATCTCCATCTAATAAATGAGCCCCATGTGTTCTGTTTGTGCCTGGCTTCTTGAATAGCTTTGGTGGGACAGGACTGGGCAGAGTCATCAGTTAATGAGAAGAATGATAAGCTATTGCTACATATGCTCCTTTGACTTTCCAACAGAGTAGTGTTCTGACTTTCATCAGTGTAACCTTATCTTCAGTTACAGGTCTGCTTGGGATCTACAGGGATGGAACATGGGGAGAGGGTGTCACTCAGCATCTTTGGGCTAGGGCTCATCCCTAGGCTTGGTGTGAAAGACCGATTTTGAGTCCAGCCTGGGCAATTTAGACCCTAGTTCAGGATAAAAAGTAAAACCCTCAAAAGTCTGGGGATGTAGCTCAGTGATAAGAGGATCCTTGGGTTCCATCCCCAGTGTGGGGGTGGAGGACTGCAATTCCCTAGTAAAAACCATAGGATAATTCACTTTTCTTTTTTGCGGTACCAGAGATTGAACTCAGGACCCTGTGCTTGTCAGACAAGCATTAATTCTGCTGCGCTATCTCCCCTGCCCAGGATAATTCACATTTACTGAGGGCAAACATTGCTCTGTGTAATTCAGGCTGGCCTTCAACTAGTGATTCTCCTGCTTCAGCCTCCTGAGTGCTACAATTCCAGGTGTGTGCTGCCACAGCTTTGTTTTGTTGTTTTTTTTTTTTAATTTTATTTGTTTGCTTGTTGTGTTTGTTTATTTATTCATTTTGTGGCTGGCTCAGCCTGCCCTGGTGGTGGCACCGGCGCAGCATGTGGTGCCGGGGATCGAACCGCAGTCCCAGCAGTTGCCTGAGCCCTCCAAGCAGGCGCTTTAGACCACTGAACCATCTTGCCGGCCCTTTGTTTTGGTTTTTTGAGGCAGGGTCTCGCTATGTGGTACAGGTCTTGAACTTGCTTATATACTGGCATCAAACCTGCAACTGTGCTCCTGCGTGCACCACCTGAGTGCTGGGCCACAGGCAGGTCCTTCCTTGCCCAGTGATTCTGGTTTGTAGAACATGAAAAAAAAGGTTTTGAACTAGGTCTCCATAGATGATGGTTCTTAACCAATCCCAGTAGTAGGGCAGTATTAGTCATTAGGTGCTAGGCAACACCATCAAAAATCTAAAATACAAGTGTACATTCATAGTTTTCTGGGCAGTCTAGATTTCAAGACTGTCCTTGCCACTGAGACTGCTGGCACATGCCTGTAATCCCAGGTATTGGTAGGCTGACGCGGGGGAACCAAAAGCAAGCTCATGTTAGGGGACCGGCCCTATCTAGTCTCAAATTTATTTTTTCTTTTTGAGACAGGGCCTCACTATGCAGTTCAGGCTGACCTTCAGCTCACTTTTATAGCCCAGGCACCTCCTACCTCAGCCTCCCAAGTATTGGGACTGTAGGCGTGCGCCACCACGCCCTGGCTAGTCTCAAAATCCTTAAAACTTTGTGACGGCCGGCTCAGCCTGCCTTGGATGTGGAGCTGGCGCAGCGTGTGGTGCCAGGGATCGAACCGCGGTCCCTGTGGATGCCCGGCCCATAATTTCAAAATTTTAAAGGGGTGGAACTGCTGGGGGTGTAGCCAGGGGGGAGGGCCCTGGGTCCAATCCATTCCTGGGAGACAAGAAAGTCGCACGGTTTCCCTTTAGAAAACTCTATTGGGGAACGTTTCGAAACTGGTTGCTGGGCATATGGGCCTTGGGCGTTGCGGCGCGGGTTGGGGTGCGTGTGAGTCCCGCGTCCCCGTCCGGCGTGGCGCCTCTCACACGGTCCGGCCGCCGCTAGTCCAGTTCTTCCTCCATGCCACGTTCTCCTGCGTGAGCGCGGCCTCCTGCAGCGTAGCCATCACGAGCTGCTGGCTGCGCAACTTCTCCTCCCTGTGCTGCGGGTGCTGCTCGGGCATCTCCTGCGGGGACATCTGGCTCTGGGTTCCGCCCGCCGCCCGCCCGCCCGCCCGCCGCGGCGCGGCCTACCTTCAGCATAGCCTGCTTCTGCAGCTCCCCTGGGGTCACCAAGACGAAGAGCGCG
Source organism: Capromys pilorides (assembly GCA_004027915.1). Taxonomy (NCBI): domain Eukaryota; kingdom Metazoa; phylum Chordata; class Mammalia; order Rodentia; family Capromyidae; genus Capromys; species Capromys pilorides. The sequence goes on from PVKN010000599.1 coordinate 6,149, forward strand.
GACCCCACGCCCGCCCCCGCGCCCAGCGCCGCGACTATGACCAGGGCCTTCCACAGGGTCCCCATGCGGCCGCCTCGCCGCCAGCGAGCTCCCTCGCGCTACGGCCGCGGCGGCGGCGTCTCGTCGTCCCCAGGCCGGCTAGAGCGGCTGCTCGGGAGCCGTCCAGACGCGCCCGGCTAGCGCCCAGCTGCCGCGTCTCGGTGGTACGGCCACTGGAGGGCGCTTGGGAGCTCGGGCGCGGGGCAGAGCCTCCGCAGCCCCGCGCTCTGATAGGGCAGGGACCCCGGGGCGGAGCTTGTCCTGGTTGCTGTGGAGCCTAGCGCTGTGTGGACGACCCCTGCAGCTGGCTCGGCCTCTGGCTGGCGGCGGTGACCTAGCGCGGGTTCAGCACAGCGCTTTCTGGACATCCGTTGACTCCTCCCAACGCGTCACTCCGGAACAAAAGACAAAACTGTGCGCAGTTACCAGGATTTCTCTTTTAAGTGGCCTTGCCTTGTGAAACACAAACCCTGGATGGCGCTTCACTCCCAGCTCCGCTGCAGCCCATTTTATTTTGTTTTGGAACTGGGAATAAAACTTGCGCTTCAGGCAGAAACTATCCCTGCTACCCCTTTTTTTTGTCTTTTTGAGACAGGGTCTTGCTATGTAGTTTAGGCTGGCCTTGAGCTCACTTTGTAGCCCTGGCGTGGAACTTGTAACAGTTTTCCTCCTCCTGAGTGCTGGGATTACAGAGGTGCATCACCATGCCCATTTTGTTTTTTCACATAGTCTAAATTGCAGACTGGCCTCAAATTTGCTATCTTCCTGCCGGAGCCTCCTAAGTAGGTGGGATTACAGGCTTGCACCACCCTACCACCTCTGCCTTTCATAATAATGAAAACTATAGGAAATTAGCAAGGGTTATTATATTGCATATTGTTGGCGCCGGGGATAGGGCTCAGTGGCACAGTGCCTGCCTGGAAGTGCAATATCCTGAGTTCAATTTCTGTTGCAAAAAAATTCATATTGCTATCTTCAGATTGCCAGATATAGTCATGCAAAATTGAATAAGAGAAGTACTAACTGTTCCTTTCAGTCAACTAATAGAAATTAGTAGTGCAATTATCTTAGCACTCTCTCTATATACATATATTCATGTATTTTTTCTTTTAAATTTTCCCCTCTTCCTTTTTTCCTTTCTCCAATCCCAGTTCTTTCCTTTTGTCTTTTTATTTAAATTTTATTTATTTACTTGCTTGTTTTGTTTTTTTATCTTGTGGCTGGCTCAGCCTGCCCTGGTGGTGGGGCTGGCGCAGCATGTGGTGCCGGGAATGAAACCACAGTCGCTGCAGTTGCCTGAGCTTTCCTAAGCAGGCGCTTTAGACCACTGAACCATCTCGCCGGCCCCATTTTTGTCTAGCTTTTGTTCTTTAACTTAACCAGGAAAATTCTGGATTTCATTCCAGAGAAGCACTGGAAACTATGGCCTCCAACTGTTTGAGCCTAGTTTATTTACTTGATACAGGCAGGGTCTTGCTATGCAGCTCAGATTCCTAGTGATCCTATCTCAGCCTCTGCAGCACTGGGATCATAGACATGCACCACTGCACCTGGGCCAGCACATATGGTAGTGGGTATTAAACTCTGGTCCTTGTGCTTGCAGGCAGATGCTTAGACTGCCTCCACAGCCCATCAGTTCGTTTTAGTGGGACCGGGAGTTCAAACTCACCTTGCACTTGCCAGGCAGGCACTTGTGCCTTGGAGCTATCTCCCAAGCACCACCCCCATCTGTTTTTTTGTAGTGTCCCACTATGCAGTTTTGACTCAGTGATCTGGGAGGCTGGGATTATAGGCACGCGTGCCCAGACTCTGGCTGGTGGGGCTGGGAACTGAACCCAAGCCCCTGTGCTTCCCTAAGCAAGTGCTTAGTCCGCTGAGCTATACTACCAGCCCTCCAGTTATGCACCTCAGGCTGGCCTTGACCTCACTTTCTGTAGTTCAGGCTGGTCTCAAACTCTCATCATCCTCCTGCCTCAGTCTCCCAAGTGCTGGAATTACAGGGGTGCGCCACCACACCTGGCTTTTTCTTGTGGTACCAGGGATTGAACTTTTCTTTTTCTTGTATGCTTTAAAGTTTCTATGTAAGTACTTTAGTAAACACACAGTAAACAGTACATACAAATTTATTAAATAAAACACAAATGGGCTGCGCTGTGGCGTCACACACTTGTAGTCTCAGCAATTTGGAGGCTGAGGCAGAACTGGCACGAGTTCAAGCCCAGCCTGGGCTACAAAAGTGAGCTCAAGGTCAGTCTGAACTGCATGGCGAGACTCTGTCTCAAAAAGAAAAAAAAAGAAAGGGGGGGGAAGAGAATCTCAAGACCCCTGTCCTGTCCTTCACTCAGTGCTCTAACATCCTGGTCTTCCACCAAGTCTCAGGGAGTAAATAAAAACAAAGCTCGGGCCGGCGAGATGGTTCAGTGGTCTAAAGCGCCTGCTTAGGAGGGCTCAGGTGACTGCGGGGACTGCAGTTCGATCCCCAGCACCACATGCTGCACCAGCGCCACCACCAGGGCAGGCTGAGCCAGCCACAAAAATGAATAAACAAACACAACAAGCAAACAAATAAGTAAATAAAATTTAAAAAAAAAAAAAACAACACAAAAACAAAGCTCTTCTTCCCCTTTTGGGATTCTCTCCACCCTTGCAAGGCCCATAATCTTCTATCGCACTGAACCCTCTCCTCACAAATGGCTAAGTGGCAAAGCCACCATCATAATACACCACCATCGTGGTCCTCATGTTGAAAGACCATGGCTCGACTCCTGGCAGCTAGCACATCCCAGCTTGACCAGCACTCTCTGCAATGACACAGTGGAAGGCAGGACTAAGGCCCTCAGGACGGGCAGGTGTGTACTGCTCTTCTCCGACCCTGACCCCCCTGACCGGCTCATCCTCTGGCTGGGTCAGCTCCCTGCTGCCCTGGCCCAGGCGCTCTCCCTAAAGCTCCAGCTGTCCTCCACTTTGGTGGAGGTCCTGGAAACGGATGAGAGGGCAAGGATCTCTAGTGGCTACAGGAAGAGCTGCTGATGCTGATGCTGCAGATAGCGAGGATGAGAAAGTCAAAGCCTCTACCACACCAGAGCCAAGATCTCAGTGGGGGAGGTGCTGGAGTGCACCCCATGGGGAGCAGATAGCAGCGTAATGGGAGAAAGGACTGATAAGGTTACCCCTATTCAAGCATGTGGTTGATTTTTGGTATTTGGAGACTCGGGACTGAAGCTACAACCCCAACACAGTTTGAGGCCAGTTAGCTAAGCTGCCCAGCTAGGGTCAAAGCTACAATCATCCTACCTTAGACCATAGATACCTCTTCTATCTAAATGAGGAAACTGAGGGCTGGGGAGATAGCTCAGGGGAATAAGCACCGACCTGGCAAGTACAAGGACCAGAGTTCAATCCCCAGCCCCACATGCAAGGCACGCCATCTCGGCCCTGGATGCAATAAATAGAAGTTTGAGACATATTACAGCATTATTAAAAAATATAAATAAAAAAACCTCAAAAATCTGAGGAGTGCATGAGAAGTGTTTAGTCATAGTGGTCTCTTTCCTCCCCCAGGTTCACCATAACAGCTCACAGAACCCCAGATCGCCCTTGGGTATGTCTGAGTCTGGGCTCAGCTGGGGACAGGAGTGCATGTCCCCACTCAGAAGAGCAAGATTGCCAGGCGTGGTGGCGCATGCCTATAATCTCAGCACTTGGGAGGCTGAGGCAAGAGGATCAGTATGCATTCGAGACCAGCCTGGATTACAAAAGTGAGCTGTAGGCCAGCCTGAACTGCATAGCGAGACCCTGTCTCAAAAAGACAAAAAAAAAAAAAAAAAGAGCAAAATGTCTTCTGAATTCCTGAGGACAGCATGAAGAGGCCTCCAAGCCATTCTCCGGGACCCAGCACCAGGATTTTGCAGAAGCTGCTTTGTGGAACATTTCCATCTGTCTCTCCGGAGCTCCTGGATATACTGCTCTCTTCCTGCAACATTTGATACAGGCATTTTACACCCTCCTACCCACCCTTTGGTCCCCTACAGAGGTCATAGGCCAGGGCATCAGCCTCAGGTGATCCATGAGCCATCCCCTCTGCTGCTCTTCTGCATCCTCAGCGGGGGCCACATTCTTCTGTCGCACTCACCTTGCACCTGACTGACTCAGGTGCTAGCGTGTGCAGCCCAGCTATGTTTCCACTCTGCAGACAGAGGCGAGACCCACTCTTTCCAGTCATCCACGCTACAGAGTTCTCTTCAACTCTCTTCCCCAGTAAAAAACACTAATTAGGACTAAAGTATCTTCAATGAATGCCTTTAACCAAATAAGCAAAATAGGTGATGCCTCCAAAAGGTCCCAACTCCTGCACGGTCACAGTTCGGCCCCGACATATTTGCTCTAGACAGGTAAGCCTCACATCTGGGTCCTCATCAGAGAACTGGATAAGTGTTCCCTGCGGGCTCAGGACCCTGAGGCATTCCAACAGCATCTGCCGGGCCCCAGGAAGCCCATCTCGGGCCACTGCATCCCAGGTGCCTTTGTCCAGCAGGAGCTGGAAGGAGCCCGAGGGAGCCACAGGGCCCATGTTCAAGGCGTTGGCTTGCCTAAAGCAGATGCGGGACTCAGGGTGTCCTGGGGACAGGGGCATCCGGCCTCGGCCACCCTCCAGCAGGCTATTCATGTAGGCCACTGCCACAGGAGAGAAGTCCACACCTAGTATGTCGACCGGGTGTGGTGACTGGGTATAGAGGCCCACGGATAGTCCTGAAGTCCCACAACCCACATCCAGCACTCTAGATGGACAGGTGACGATGCCCTCCTGTAGGAGTGGAAGGAGGAATCCCTGGACTTCCTCATATCCGAAGAACCAGTCAAAGGTAGGGACACTGCTTGGACGCTGCTGGGCATGTACTCGGTCCCAGAGACGGCGGTCTGCTAGGCAGGTAGTGGCCAGAGATCCTGTGGACATGGGTGGAAGATGAGTGACCGGTGCATAGGTCTGTGCCGATAGCTCAGTGGATAAAACCATAGCTTAGGTAGATGCAGGGACCAGGGTTTGGCACAGGATGTTTTTTGTTGTAGGAGGATCTAACTCAAGATCTTGCACTTGCCGGGCAGGCACTTATGCTGATCTATGTTCCATGATCTTTAGGGTTTTTTCTTTTTGGTGCAAGGTCTCACCATGCAGTTCAGCCTCTACTGTTCCTGTTTTCTACTTAGAGCTGGGATTACAGGTGTGTGCCACCATGCCTGGACTCCACTGTGGGCTCAGCATGCCCAGAGGCAGGGCCAGTGTGACATGGGGCGCAAGGGATCGAACTGATCCCTGCACTTACCTAAGGAAGTGCTTAGTTTGCTGAACTATCGTGCCAGCCCTTCTCTTGCCCTTTAAAAAAAACATTATTTTGTACAAAGATTCACTACCAGCTCAGACTGGTAGTGACCCTGTCTTAGCCTCCCTCCTTAGCGCTGAGATTGCACGTGTGCACCGCCAAGGCTAATTTCAGGGCCAGAACTGAATGCGGTGCGGGTCTTTGCGCTTGCCAGGCAGGCGCTAAAGGCCTCAGCTATCTATCTTCCCCAGCCCTCAGGTTGTTTCAAAGCGGCAAAGGCTTCAGGGGATAAAGGTCCTGAGATAGTGATGAGCCTGCCCCCCACCCTCCCTATTCCCTACCCTTTGAGGCACGCGCCCAGGCCTGTAGGGTCGGCAACCGCAGCGTCCGGCGCAGCGTAGCCATCAGAAGTCTCCCTGGTCGGGCCGGCGAGATGGTTCAGTGGTCTAAGGAAAGCTCAGGCAACTGCAGGGACTGCGGTTCGATCCTCGGCACCACATGCTGCGCCAGCCCCCACCACCAGGGCAGGCTGAGCCAGCCACAAAATAAATAAAATAAACAAACAAACACAACAAGCAAACAAATAAATAAATAAAATAAAATAAAATAAAAAAAAAGAAGTCTCCCTGGTCACAGCACGCGCAAGGCCTAGCGTCCAAAGTCTGCAAATTCTTGGCCGCGGCGAAGCGTGTGTAGTCTCCCTAATTTCGCTGCCTCCGAAATAAAAACGCAGACCCAGGCTCTACCATCAGCAGTCTTTAGTTATTGCCAAGATCACACGGAGAATTCAATAAATCCAACTCCCAGGCAGGCATCCGCGAACCTGAAACCAAGGAAGACGTAAGCACCCGCGCTCGGGGTCTCGCTGCAGTCTGTCGCGGCGCTAGAGGATAGAACCGGCGAACGAGACGTCGCAGGCACCGAAGACATGACGCCGTGTGGGCAAGAGCCCCTTTTTCTGCCTCCGTACATTACGGGGACCGGGACTGTCCGCCCGGTCTCCGCCAAGAAATGGAGGGTCACGTTAAGTTCCGCCCGGCCTCCCACAACCGGCAAAAAAAACCAACCATACCTTCTCCCCGTAGCACCCCGAAAGGAGCCACGAGGCCTCCCGGCCACTTTATATAGTCACCGTCCCCGCCCCCGATCTGGGATTGGCTCTCAAGGGCCAGGGGCGGGACTTGCGCGAGACCAAGACGGAAGTGCAGCCCGGCGCGGGCGGAAGTACGGCGCCGGGGAGCGTGGGGAGAGGCCATGGCGCCCCCGGGCGGGAAGATCAACCGGCCGCGCACGGTGACTAGGGTCCCGCGGGGGCGAGCTCCCGGCGGCGGCTCGCTTGCTCATTCGTTCTTTCTTCCTCCCTACAGGAGCTGAAAAGAAAGCTGTTCAAGCGCCGGCGGGTGCTGGGCCGGGCGCGGCGAGTGCGGTGCAGAGTGGTCGGGGCCGTGGTGGACGCGGGGCTGACCACGCGGCACCATCTACGGAAGCGCGCGTGAGTCGGGGTCGGATCTGGGCCCGCCCACCAGTGCAGCTCGTACAGTGGTTTTTTTTTTTTTTTTCTAGGTTTGTTTACATCACGTGTTCTATTTACTTTTTAACTATTTATTTATGTCCAGCTCAACCTGCCCTGGGGGTGGGGCTGGCGCAGCATGTGGTGCCGGGGATCGTACCACGATCTCTGCGGTTGCCTAAGCTTACCTAAGCAGGCGCTTTAGGCTGCTGAGCTATCTCGCCGCCCCGTACAAGTGGGGTTTTTCTCTGCTTTAGGGTAGAGCCTTCTTACCGAGTTGTACCTCTAACCCCTGTTGATATTTAATTTGGATACAGGCTATTTAATTTCAGGGTAATACAGGATATTTAATTTTGAGACACGTCGCCAAGATGCCAAGGCGGGGCGCAAATTTGAGATCTTGTTTCAGCCTCCCACAGTGCCAGGACTGATGGGTTCGTCACCATACCAGTTTTATAAGTAAACTTGCTTTTACATATGGAAAAGCGCACGCGTGTGTACTCCGGTGAATTTTCCCAAAGGTTTAACGTAGGGTTTTTGCATTCAAGTCTCAAGGTGCCTGTGTGTCCTACAATTACTTTCCAACTTTTCACTGGCTTCTTATAAACATTTGTGATGCTGTTATTCCAATAAACTAATTTTTAAAGTTCAGTACTTGGGGCTGGCAAGATGGCTCAGCGGTCTAAAGTGCCTGCTTAGGCAAGTTTAGGCAACCACAGAGATCGTGGTACGATCCCCGGCCATAATACAAAATAAAAAAATAAAGTTCAGCACTTTGGTGAGGGGGAGATAAGGGGAATCAAAATTAGGAGCTTACCTTTGGCGTTTATGCCACAGATCTATCTCCTTGACAGCATTAAATGCTTTAACCCTTAGGGGCCAGGGAAATAGCTCCGTGGCACAAATACCTGCCTGGCAAGTGTAAGGTCGTGAGTTTGAACCCTGGTCCTGCCAAAAAATAAAATAAATAAAAAATACCTCAACTCTTAGTCTTTTTTTTTTGAATACTTATTTATGTTATGGCGGGCTCAGCCTGCCCAGGGGGTGGGGCTAGCACAGCATGTGTGCTGGGGATCAGATTGAGCCACAGTTGCCTAAGCTGGCGCTTTAGCCCACTGAGCTATCTTGCTGGCCCTAACTCTTAGTCTTTTGAATTAAAAAACCTTTCTGTTTGAAGTCTGAGAATTACCTCACATCTGGAGGGCTCACAGTGGTGCAGCTGCAGTGATTTGAGCCAAAGATGCTGGCAGTAGTCAGGGCACTTAGTGACCGTCATGGCCTGAGTTTGTTCCTTCTGCCCTTCAGATCCAGCACCAGGGCCAACATCACCCTGTCGGGGAAGAAGCGCAGGAAGCTCTTGAAGCAGATCCGGCTGGCCCAGAAGGATAAGGCAGGCATGGAAGGTGAGGCCGGGCCAAGGCGCAGGGCTGGTGAGCCTAGGGTCCTGGGTTCTTCAGTGTCACCTCTTTCTCTGTTCAGTGGAAGCTGCCTCCAAGCCAGCCAGGACTAGTGAGCTACAGCCCAAGCAACAGAAGATGAAAGCTCCGCAGGATGTTGACACGAAGGACCTGGAGGAAGAGGACTGAGTCTTTCACTTCTGCAGAACATGTTCACCCGCAGCGGAAGGTTGGGTGGTTGTTTCAGAGGACACATGTTCTCCACTCTCCTGGATTCTGTCTCTGTAACGATTGATGGACATTACCTCTCAGAAGGGTGTGTTGGAAGAGGGCACAGAAGCAAGGGTGCAGAGGGACCTCTGGAGCAGTTGATTCCTTTTGTAATAAAGCCTAAGAGCTAGGTATGATTGGCACCAGCACTTGGGAGGCTGAGGCAGGAGGATAGCCTTGAGTTCAAGGCCAGCTCAACTCTATAGGGAGACCCTGTTGAATGAATAAATGAGATGAGCCCTCCAAGAGCTGTGACCCCCTATGCGTGTATGTGTGGGAAAGTGCAGAAGTGGGTGGGTGTGAAGGGAGTCTGAGGGCGAGTGGAGAATCCAGACACTCAGAGCCTGTTGAGCAGAGGCAAGGAGCCAGCCTTCCTGGCCTCCCCAGTGAGTGACTCTTAAGTTTCTTTCTTTTGTTCATTTTAATTTGGGGAAGAGTCTACAGGCTGTTCAGGGTCTCACTACTAGATTGGACTTGTAGTGATCTGTTTACTGCCTTCCAAGAGCTGGAATTACGGGGGTGCCCCACACACCCAGTCTCACCTCAATCACCCCCACCCCCCATCCAACCGTGGGTCCTTGCACCTGCCTGCGTTTTAATCTGATGAGCTCTTTTCTTTCTTTCTTTCTTTCTTTCTTTCTTTCTTTCTTTCTTTCTTTGTCTTTTTGAGAGACAGGGTCTCACTATGCAGTTCAGGCTGGCCTTGGGCTCACTTTTGTAACCCAGGCTAGTCTCAGACTCACACTGATCCTTCTGCTTCAGCCTCCCCTGTGCTGGGATTACAGGTGTGCGCCACCACGCCCCGAGTAGCTCGTTCAGCCTTCCCTGAGGGGTGCCAAGGATCAGTTGTGGTCTCCTGCACCTACCTGAGCTATCTCAGCAGTCCTTAAGTTCCCATTTCTGACAGAAGTAGACATTAGCGTAGGGAAGCAGAGGACAAAAGTATCCTGGTGCAAACCAGTCCTGTCAAAGGAAAAAGCTGGGTAAACTGGGTGAGGCGGCTGAGGCTGTAATCCCAGCCTGGGAGGTTGAGGCAGGAAGATTATTTCAAGTTTGAGACTAGTCTGGGCTACAAAATAACCTCATGGCCAGCTAGAACAACATGATGAGACCCCTGTCTCAAAAAAGAAAGGAACCGGTCTTGTACTGCCCTATGTGATCAGGATGAACAAGTTATCTAACCTTCGCTTGCTTTGTTGCATTATATTTTTAATAAAATGAGGACCAAACTTTTTTTCCTTGTGGCATCCAGAACCTCAAGTATGCTAAGCAAGTGCTCTACCACTGAGCTAGATAGATCTCAGTCCTTTAACTTTGAGAACTTTTTGATTTGGGCCTGGCAATGAACTGTAATCCTATCACTTGGGAGGCTGAAGCAGGAGGATCACCGTGAGTTTGAGGACAGCCCAAGTCACATAGACTCTTATCTGAAAATAAATAAACCAAGGCTTGTAGGGAATTTAAATTTTAGTCTGAAATGGAAAGCATAATTTTGTTTCAATGTTCTGGGGATTGAACTGAGGGCCTTCATACTAAGCTATATCTTTAGCTCTTTTTTAAAGTAATTTTTTTTCGAGACAAGGTCTCCCTGTGTAGCCCAGGATGACACATTCAGCATTCCTCCCTCAGCCTCTCAAGTGCTGGTGTTACACTCAAGCCACCACATCCTGCTCATCCCCGTTTCCATTTGGAAATTTAAGTAGAGTCTTGCAGTGTCCCTTTGGTTTTTCCCTCCCCCCTCCAATTCGGCATCTGCATCAACGACTTTTTTTTTTTTTTTTTTTTTTTTTTTTTTTTTTTTTTTTTTTTTTTTTTTTTTTTTTTTTTTTTTTTTTTTTTTTTTTTTTTTTTTTTTTTAATTTTATTTATTTGTTTGCTTGTTGTGTTTGTTTCTTTATTTTATTTATTTTGTGGCTGGCTCAGCCTGCCCTGGTGGTGGGGGCTGGCGCAGCATGTGGTGCCGGGGATCGAACCGCAGTCCCTGCAGTTGCCTGAGCTTTCCCAAGCACGCACTCTAGACCACTGAACCATCTCGCCGGCCCTGCATCGACGACTTTTTGTGAGCTGTTCTCTGCCCCCAGTGCTGCCCTGTGCTTGCCTCCCAGCCACCCTGAGGCAGGTAGTATTTGTCATGGGCTGCGTGGCACAGATGTGGAGACAAGATCCAGGAAAACTTGTCCATGTGCTCCACAAACTCCTTTGTAAACTGCTTGTGGTTGAGGTCCTTCAAAGAAGAGTTTGTGTGTCCATTGTCTCTCTTTTTTTTTTTTTTTTTGGCGTGACCGGGGTTTGAACTTAAGACCTTGCATTTGCCAGGCAGGTACTTGTGCCACAGAGCTATCTCCCTGGCTCCTCCAGTGGCTGTCTTTACAATAGATCATCTCTAGTGCCCTGCACAGATGGATTTAGGGAGTGCCAGGGAAATAGCTCAGTAGAATAAAGCACTTGCCTGGTAAGTACAAGAGCCTGAGTTCAATCCCTGGTCCCTGAAAAAAAAAAAAAAAAGTTGGGAATGGTAGTGCTCAACTATAATCCTAGCACTAGGGAAGCTGAGGCATGAGGATTGCTGTGAGTTTGAGGCCAGCCTGGAGCAACATAGTAAGATCTTGTCTTAAAAACAAAAAAGTGCTCGCTTTGGCAGCACATATACTAAAAAAAGCAACAAAAACCATGGATGAAGACCCTATTTCATGATATCCAGGCCCTTGTCCCAAGGCTCTACTGCTGGTCATGGGCAGGCAAAGTTTATGTACAGGGGTAAGGTCATGGCCAGGTGTGGCTCATTCTCACTTGGTCCAGCACTGGAAGACTCAAGACAGGAGGATCATAAGTTTGAGCCCAGGCTGGTGCAGTTCATTGAGACTGTCTCAAAAGCTAAGAAGTGGAGGCTGGGGACGGAGCTCAGTAGAAAGGCCCTAGGTTCAATCTGCAGTACTGAACACAAAAAGTTAACCAAGGGTCGAGGTGCACATCTGCAACCCCAGCACCAGGCAGGCGAGGCAGGAAATGTGGCAGTTGGAGGCCAGCCTGGGAAACAGCTGATCTCCATGTGGACCAGGCTAAAGTGATCCTCGGGCCTGAGCCTCCAGAGTAACTGGGACTACATGTGCATGCCTTCGTATGTAGCTAGTTGTGTCTGGTGTTTACGCCCTAGAATTAGGACAGTAGGCTGTAGGGACGCTTTGTAAGTGATTGAACATCTAAGATTTAGAGCCATAAGTGACAACAGTCTATTTTAGCCCTTCAAGCACCATCTCTTAAAAGCATATTCAGGAAAACAAAAAGCATTCAGTTGAGTGTGGCAGCACACTTCTGTAATTCCTGTGCTGAGGACGTTGAGGCCCAAGGGTATCTTGAAGGGTAGCCCAGACTACAACAGAGAGACTCCATCAGAAATAGCTACAAAATAATTAAAAGCATATTTGAGGGGCCGGCGAGATGGTTCAGTGGTCTAAAGCGCCTGCTTAGGAAAGCTCAGGCAACTGCAGGGACTGCGGTTCATCCCCGGCACCACATGCTGCGCCAGCCCCACCACCAGGGCAGGCTGGGCCAGCCACAAAATAAAGAAAGAAACAAAAACAAGCAAACAAATAAAATTTTTTTAAAAAGCATATTTGGTACTACCTTCTGGCACTCTTCCCTCTGGTTAATGAAAAATTTGCTGACTGAGGCATATCCCAGACACCACAGCACAGAGCCTGTGGGCCTTCAATGTGTCACTCACTAAAAGCACAGTTTGGGTTTTTGTGAGGTAGAGACTTAAACGTGGTTTTGGCTGGAACCAGGTGTGGTGGGACACCTGTAATCCCAGTATTTGGAGGCTGGGGCAGGAAGATCATGAGTTCAAGGCTAATTTGAACTACATAGCAAGATCCTGGCTCAGAAAAATGCCGCTCCCCACCAAGTAAAGTTTTTGCTGAAACAATTGGGCCCATAGATGCTGAATAGGCAAATAAAATAGCACAAATCCAGGTGTGGTAGTACACACCTGTGAAAGGCTGAGGCAGGAGGACCGCCCAGAGTTTGTGGTCCTCCTGGGCCACATAGTGAATACAAATACTAGCCTGAATTTCACAGTGAGAAGTGTTTGTTCTGTTTTATTAGATCTGTCTTTAAAAAAAAAAAAAAACAAGTAAGAGCCGGGTAGATAGCTCAGCAGTCTAAATGCCTGCCTGGCAAGCGCAAGTACCAAGGTTCGGTTCTCCTGTACCTTAACCCCCAAGCCAAGCCTGCCACCAAAAACCAGGCATGGTGTTTGCATGCCTATAATCCCAGCACTGGGGAGGCTGAGACACAATGATCACAACCAGTCTCAGCTGCGAAGTGAGACTCTGTACCAAATAAATAAAAATTTAAAAACAGAGTTCGTGACAGCGAGATAGCTCAGTAGACTGAAACGCCTGCTTAGCCAAGCGCAGGAACTGCGGTTCCATTCCCCAGCACTGTATACCGTGCCAGCCCCATCCCCAGGGTGGGCTCACTGAGCCACAGAGTTGGGAGGTAGGGTGCATGCCTGTAATTCCAGCACTGGGGAGGCTGAAAGCAGGACAGTCACCACGAGTCTTGAGCTGCGTAGTCAGACCCTGCAACAACCAAATATATTATTATTAGTAGTAGTAATAATAATAAATAAATAAATGTAAATAAGGGAGTGTCTGTCTCATCACTCAGGATTGAGGACACCAACAGGAGAAATCCCCATCACCCAGGTAGGGTCTTGGATTCCAGCTTATCTGCGTTTGTCCTTTGGGCCATGAGGGTTCATCTCATGAGGACTAAATCACCCAAATTATGCAGACATCCTGAGCTAAAATCAAGTTGCCAGGGATATAGCTCAGCAGCACAGAGTTTGCTTTCTGAGTTTCTCAGTATGCCCCCCTCAAAATGAAAGAAAAGGGGCCGGCGAGATGGTTCAGTGGTCTAAAGTGCCTGCTTAGGAGGGCTCAGGCAACTGTGGGGACTGCAGTTCGATCCCCGGCACCACATGCTGCGCCAGCGCCACCACCAGGACAGGCTGAGCCAGCCACAAAATGAATAAATAAAGAAACAAACAAACACAACAAGCAAACAAATAAATAAATAAATAAAAATTAAAAAAAAAATGAAAGAAAAGAAAAGAAGAGGGGAGACAAAGGAGTACAACTGAAATGGATGGAACGAGACCTGATCTTCCTCGGCTGCTTCGTGAAAGACGTTGTGTGTTATCCAGCATGGACCCCTGCCTCAAAGCATCCTGCAGCTACCCTCCGTATTTATTCTTGTTTTCCTTGTTAGGAGATCACCTTGATCTATCTTTTACTAGGGGGCTGGGGAGATAGCTCCGTGGCACAAGTGCCTGCCTGGCAAGTGCAAGGTTGTGAGTTTGAACCCCAATCCCACAAAAAACAAAACAAAACATCTTTTACTTTGCTTTTGAAGCTGGGCGTGGTGGCGCATGCCTGTAATCCCAGTACTTGGGAGGCTGAGGCAGGAGGATTGATGTGAGTTCAAGACCAGCCTAGGCTACAAAGTGAGCTCAAGGCCAGCCTGAACTGCATAGCGAGACCCTGTCTCAAAAAACAAAAACAAACAAACAAAAAAAACTTTGCTTGTGAGACAGGGCTTCACTTCCGGCACGATTCTCTCTCTCTCTCTCTCTCTCGTCTTTTTGAGACAGGCTCTCCCTATGTAGTTCAGGCTGGCCTTGAGCTCACTTTTGTAGCCCAGGCTAGTCTTGAACCGATCCTCCTGCCTCAGCTTGCCAAGTGCTGGGATTATAGGCGTGTGCCACCACGCCCGGCACAACTTTCCCTTACTGTTCTGTTCTTTTCGTCTCTTCTGCTCTTTCTTCAATTGCTTTATACAGGGTTTTGGCTCATTGGCCAATTTGTGCAGTGCCAGGATTGAACCGAAGACGCTGCTCACTTGCTCACTCTAGCAGGCGCTGTACAGCTGATCCACCTCCCAGCCTGGGGCTTTATTTCCCAAAAGCTCGTGAGCTGTATATTTGCATTCCCGGTGCGAGACAAACCACCAAGGCCCACGGTGCACCGCTGGTGGAAACTGTGGACAGCAGACCCGGGCGGAACCAAGGTATCGGAGTCACGAGTGTGGCGGGGCCGATTTAGCAGAGGAACGGCGCGGTTTCCTGTGCGTCGCCCGTCCGCACATGCGCAGCCTACGCCCAGTTGCTCGCGCCTCGGGCTCCGGGCGTGCTCGGGATGTCGGCGCTGTGCGACCCTCCCGGGGCCCCGGGGCCCCCTGCGCCTTCCCCGGCCGCCCACGGCCCCGCGCCGCTCAGGTAGCCATAGCCTCGCGTCCTGCCAAGCCCAAACCTATCCCTGCCCTTCCGGAGGACCCCGAGCCTGACCGGGCTCGAACCGCGTCCGGACCCTGCGCCGCCTCCCGGGTCGGACCCGTAGCCGCCGTGTCTCCCCACACCCAAGGGACCCGGGCACTGGGTCCTTGGAGGCCCGGGATTCAGGCCTAGAAAGCTGACTGCCCTGCGAGCTTCTTCCTCTCGGACTCTTTGTATTTTAAAAAATTCTTTTGAGGAACCCGAGAGGAACGTTGCGGCCAGAGTCTTATCATTCCCCAGGGATGCGGTCTCTTGACAGGCTGGAGGAGGAAGGGGGACGCCGCTTACGGCGACACTGCCTTCTGAACCGCTAGGACCCACCTTCTGGTTTGGGGAGTGGGTGGGTGGCAGGTACCCTGTCGCCCTGGCTCCCGGCACCCTGCGGTGCTGGGTAGGCAGTGGGGAGCGGTGAGCACTCGTGCGCAGCGACAGCGGAGGAAGCAGCAGGTGTCGGGAGAGCTCCTCATGAGCCGCTCGTGATTTCTTCTTTCATGAAGAGGGGAGTGCTGAGGTGTCTGTGTGGTGTATGCGGGAGAGGGTGCAATAAAGCTGGGATGTAGATACACGGATTGTATTTACCTGCTGGTACTGAGGGTTGAACCCAGAGTCCTCGTGGAACTGCACCCCTAGCTTTTAAAATTTATTATTTTTCCCTAGGCAGGGGCTGAATGAGCTGAAACTTGATCTTCCTGTTGCAGCCTCCCAAGTGCTGGGATTACAGGAGTGCACAGCCACGTGCAGCGTAATTTAGCAAATATTCCTATAGTTCAGGCACCTCAGTGGAAGTGTTTTCAGCATTGAAGCTCACAGTTATTCCTATTTTATAAACAGCATACAATTTTTTTTAGACTTATTTGTAAAGCTGTTTTCAGGGCTGAAATACATGAAAAGTACTTAAGAATTACTAGAGCAGGCTGGATGTATAGCTCAGTGGCAGAGTGGGTAATAAAGAAGTGTAGGCACCAAAACCAAATACCTGGTCACCTCTTTTTTGCTTTTATGGTATTGATAAACCCAGGAGCTTGTGCTTGCCAGGCAGGCGCTGTGCCACTGAACCATGTCCCTGGCTCTTACCTTGTCATCTCATCTGGGGTTACTATTGATATTATGATTATAATTGAAACAAAAATAGCATTTATTGAGTGATGAATAGGAACTATGTGTGATATACAAG
Organism: Capromys pilorides; assembly: GCA_004027915.1. NCBI lineage: Eukaryota > Metazoa > Chordata > Mammalia > Rodentia > Capromyidae > Capromys > Capromys pilorides. The sequence goes on from PVKN010000599.1 coordinate 22,194, forward strand.
TGCCTTATAGACATTTATGAGGTAGGTACAGTTGTTAACGCTATTGTAGGGAGGGAAATCAAAGCTCACAAAGTGATTATAATTTGCTAAGTGTAACCAGGTGTGGTGATGCACTTAGAAGATTAAGGCAGGAAGATCACTGAAAGTTCGAGACCACCTTGGGCTACAAAGTGAGCTCAAGGCCAGTCTGAACTGTATAGTGAGACCCTGTCTCAAAAAGAAAGAACCCCCTCCCCCCCCAAAAAAAAAAAAAAAAAAAAAGCAGACTTGCTAAATGTGTTTCATTTGCTTCTTTATAGTGCTCAGGAGCTGTCCCAGGAAATCAAGGCTTTCCTGACTGGCATAGACCCTACCTTGGGCCACCAGCTCTCAGCCCGGGAACACGCTCGCTGTGGTCTTCTCCTGCTTCGCTCTCTGCCACCAGCCCGGGCTGCTGTGCTTGACCACTTGAGAGGTGTTTTTGACGAGAGTGTCCGGACCTACTTGGCCACCCTAGATGAAAGCCCTGTGGCAGGTCCACTTCACCTCCGCCCACCTCCACCCTCCCATGTCCCTACTGGGGCACCTGGTCTTGAGGACGTGGTACAGGAAGTGCAGCAGGTGCTCTCTGAGTTTATCCGGGCCAACCCAAAGGCCTGGGCGCCTGTGATTAGTGCGTGGTCCATTGACCTCATGGGACAACTGAGCAGCACTTACTCGGGCCAGCATCAGCGTGTGCCCCATGCCACTGGTTCACTCAATGAGCTTCTGCAGCTGTGGATGGGCTGCAGGGCTACTCGCACGCTCATGGACATCTACGTGCAGTGCCTCTCGGCGCTCATTGGCAGCTGCCCAGATGCCTGTGTGGACGCACTGCTAGACACCTCTGTCCAGCATTCCCCACACTTTGACTGGGTGGTAGCACATATCGGCTCTTCTTTTCCTGGTACTATCATCTCCCGAGTGCTGTCCTGTGGCCTTAAGGACTTCTGTGTCCATGGAGGGGCTGGAGGGGGAGCTGGTGGTAGCGGAAGCTCTTCTCAGACTCCCTCTGCTGACCCCTTCCCTGGATCTCCTGGCATTCCTGGGGAAAAACGGGTGCCTAAGATTGCCTCAGTTGTGGGCATTCTAGGGCACTTGGCCTCCCGCCATGGAGACAGCATCCGGAGGGAGCTTCTTCGAATGTTCCATGATAGCCTGGCAGGGGGCGCTGGGTGTCGCAGTGGGGACCCTTCCCTTCAGGCCACAGTTCCCTTTCTCCTGCAGTTGGCAGTCATGTCACCAGCTCTGCTGGGCACAGTCTCTGGTGAACTCGTGGACTGCCTGAAGCCCCCAGCCGTGCTGAGCCAGCTGCAGCAACATCTGCAGGGCTTCCCTCGGGAGGAGCTGGACAACATGCTGAACCTGGCTGTGCACCTGGTGAGCCAGGCTTCCGGGGCAGGTGCGTACCACCTGCTGCAGTTTCTTGTGGACACAGCCATGCCTGCCTCAGTCATCACCACCCAGGGCCTGGCTGTGCCGGACACTGTTCGTGAGGCCTGTGACAGGCTGATCCAGCTGCTACTGCTGCATCTGCAAAAACTGGTCCATCACCGGGGAGGGTCCCCTGGGGATGGGGTGCTGGGCCCACCCCCATCCCCACGCCCAGTGCCCTTCCTAGATGCGCTAAGAAATCACCTTGGAGAGCTGTGTGGAGAGACTCTACGGCTGGAGCGAAAGCGCTTCCTCTGGCAGCATCAGCTCCTGGGCCTGCTGTCTGTTTATACCCGGCCCAGCTGTGGACCTGAGGCCTTGGGCCATCTACTGAGCCGAGCTCGAAGCCCTGAGGAACTGAGTTTGGCCACACAGCTTTACTCAGGGCTGGTGGTCAGTCTTTCTGGCCTCCTGCCCCTGGCTTTTCGGAGCTGCCTGGCTCGGGTTCATGCAGGAACCCTGCAGCCCCCCTTCACAGCCCGCTTCCTACGTAACCTGGCCCTGCTTGTGGGGTGGGAACAGCAGGGCGGGGAGGGCTCTGCAGCCCTAGGAGCCCGCTTTGGAGAGTCTGCATCTGCCCATCTTTCTGACCTGGCTCCTCTCCTGCTCCACCCTGAGGAGGAAGTCGCTGGAGCTGCAGCCTCCCTCCTGGCCATCTGTCCTTTTCCTGTGGAAGCCTTGTCCCCCTCACAGCTCTTGGGACTGGTGAGGGCTGGGGTGCACCGGTTCTTTGCCTCCCTGAGGCTGCATGGGCCTCCGGGAGTGGCCTCTGCTTCCCAGCTTCTCACTCGCCTTTCTCAGATCTCCCCAGCTGGGCTCAAGGCAGTCCTGCAGCTGCTAGTGGAGGGAGCCTTGCATCGGGGTAATGTGGAACTGTTTGGAGGTGAGGTGGACAGAGACGGTGAGTCTGTGTCCCCTGACGCCGCTCCTCTGGCCTTGCCCTCCCTGTTGGACACTAATCGGCGGCACACAGCTGCTGTGCCTGGGCCTGGAGGCATCTGGTCCGTCTTCCACGCTGGAGTTATCGGCCGAGGTCTGAAGCCCCCCAAGTCCGTCCAGGTTCGGAACCAGCAGGAAGTGGTGTACAACACCCAGAGCCTCCTCAGCCTCCTGGTGCACTGCTGCAGGGCTGCAGGAGGTGCGGAATGTAGGGGCTGCTGGGCAGCCCCCACCTTGAGTCCAGAGGCGGCCAAGGCCGTGGCAGTGACCCTGGTGGAGAGTGTGTGTCCTGATGCTGCAGGGGCCGAGTTGGCTTGGCCGCCCGAGGAGCACGCCAGGGCCACTGTGGAGCGCGACCTCCGCATCGGCCGCCGGTTCCGCGAACAGCCCTTGCTCTTTGAGTTGCTGAAGCTGGTAGCGGCTGCTCCTCCAGCGCTGTGCTACTGCTCTGTGCTTCTGCGCGGTCTGCTGGCCGCGCTACTCGGCCACTGGGAAGCGTCGCGCCACCCTGACACGGCCGGCTCCCCCTGGCATCTGCAGGCATCCTGCACTCTGGTGTCCCTCATGGCTGAGGGGAGCCTCCTGCCGCCGGACTTGGGAAACATGCACGAGGTGTTCAGCCGACTGGCCCCTTTCGAGGTGCGGCTGCTGCTGCTTAGCGTCTGGGGCTTCTTGCGTGAGCACGGGCCACTGCCCCAGAAGTTCGCCTTCCAGCCGGAGCGTGGCCGCTTCGTGCGCGACTTCTCCAGGGAGGGCTCCGGCGCGGGCGGCGCGCACCTGGCGGTCCTGCATAGCGTGCTGCACCGCAGCGTCGACCGCCTGGGTCTCTTTTCGGGCCGCTTCCAGGCGCCCTAGCGAGGTGCCGGCTCGTGCCACGCAGATGAGAGCTGTCGCGATTTCCTCTCCCGTATTTTCTAAATAAAATTTGCCGAGTTGAGACAGTCCCAGGCCCAGGTGTGATACTGAGAGCGGGCGGAGCTGCACCACTCTGGGCCTCGACGCCCCACTGGGGTACCGGGCTTGGCCTTGGGCTCCGCCCCTTAGCATTGTGCGTTCCGCCAATGGGGCCGAAGGCGGCGGGGCACGCCCGGCCAATCGGAAGGCCGGAAGGGGCGGGCTCTGTGGTACGTGGCTTGCCGTGCGCGGGGCGGAGGCCCCGGGTCAAGGAGCAACCCGGGCGCAAGATGGCTGCGGTAGCTGCGATGGCGGCGCGGAGGAGGCGGTGAGAAGCCTAGGGTCGTGCCCCGAAGCCTCCAGAGTCCCCAGGCCCCGTCCTACTGCTTTCCGTAGGGCTCCCGCCTCGTGGGCGCCCCTTGTTCCCGGAGGCGGCCTCGAGCTTCTCAGCCTCCGGCGGTAGAGCCTCGTGAGGAGAGGCTTCTGTGCTTGGCTCTGCTTTGGGTCCGCTGCGGCCTCGGCCCCGGGCCCGCGGCGGCTGGTCTTGACTTCCACGATCTTTGGCGCGGGGTCCGCCGGTAGGCGGGGACGGTGGTGACCTCGCAACCCTGTTCCCGCCGCGTCTGTCGGCTCTGCCCCTGCGTGTTCCGCACGTGGGCCCCAGCCTGGCACGGCAGGAGTTAGGTTCACAGTCGCTGGAGTGACGTGCCCAAACATGACACGTAACCGAAGGGCTTGGTGCCCTCGGGTTTGTGACATCGAAGCAGCGCTGCACAACGGTCCCGGGACTCCGGTAGTGTCCTGGGAGGAGCGGCGCCCAAGACCGGGTCCGGAGCTCTCCCTGTGCGGCCTGCGATCTGAAGCAGTCCGCGGGCATAGCTTGCCCTCCAGCTCGTTCTTTTCGGGGTGCCTAAGGGGTCCCCGAGTTCTAGGGCTTTCAACAGGTTGCAGCTGATAGATGCGTTGGAGACTCCGCGCCCTGGAACCTCAGCGAACCCTTCTCAGAGAATAGGACTCCAGGGCGTCCAGCTGCCCGAGCGCTCTGGTCACTGTGCTTGGGGCTGTTGAATGGGGTCACTACTCCTCAGCAGCTGCGCTTGTGCCTTTCTGCTTGGTTTGCTGACACTTACTCCTGCTTGGTTAATTTAACCAGTGTCTACTGTGTTCCTGGCTTCCCTGCCTAGCCTGGTGTGAAATGCTTGTCTTGGAAAATTCTTCTGGCGCTTGAGCTGTGTTCTGTGATTTCTAGTCTGATAATTTTCTGTTTTCATTTTCTCTGGGTGCTACTGGGTACTACTGGGTACGGGACCCAGGGCTTCCTTACTGTTATGCCAGTGCTCTACCTCTGAGTTACATCTCCAGTTCTCTGGTAATTTTCTTTACCTTTGGCTTCTGAACAGAGAAAGATTGAGGCTAACGCTAGATATAGTATGGATAGCAGGCCCCGCCCATGCCCTGGTATGGATTGTAGTTATGTTGCTTAGAAACCCATCTCCTTCTGCTCCCTGCATCTATTTGGAACACATCTTGAGCATGTACTCCTTGGGCTTCTAGTCAGCCACCAGAAGTGTTTCAAATGTATGTTATTGTCTGGGAAAGTGTATCAGTGGTAGTGTGTCAGGCTCAGGGTTTGATCCCCAGCACTGCAAAACTAATAAAAAGTGAAAGGTAATTTTATCATTTGGGAAGTATTTAGTAAGCGCTGCATGTGTTTTCTTAACAGAAACTTAAAATATGAACCTGTTTAAAGCTTACTCAATAGATGAAAAAGTTCTTTAAACTAACTTTTTTTTTTGGTGGGACTGGGGTTCAAACTCATGACCTTGACTTGCCAGGCAGGCACTTGTGCCACGGAGTTATCTCCCTAGCCCCTGAACTAACTTATTTAAACTTAAACTTACTGTTAGTCTCTGTCTTCCACCTGATGGCACACTGGGAAGTGACAGTGTGTTGTCACCTTGGGATGATAGTCCCCCAAGAGGGCACTTGGGTTCACCTTGTGAGGAGCATTTGCTGTGTGTCTTCCTAAAGTGTGAGTCCAGAGTCAGACAGAACTAGGGTTACTTCTTTTTCTCTCTTTTCTGCCTAATTGCTTACACTAGTCTAGAACTTGATTTTCTTTTTTCTTTCTTTGGATTGTTTTATTTTTGTTTTTGTGAGACAGGGTCTCGCTTTGTAGTTCAGGCTGGCCTTGAGCTCACTTTTGTAGCCCAGGCTGGTCTTGAACTGATCCTCCTGCCTCAGCCTCCCAAGTGCTAGGATTACAGGCGTGTGCCGCCACGCCTGGCTAGAGCTTGATTTTCTTGCTGAAGCCTCCTGACCGAGCCTGGCTGTTATTTATTTTTGCTAGGTGAGGTGGCACCTTTGTGTGTCACGCATGTAGCTTACAATAGTGAGTTCAAGGCTACCTTGAAATGTGTGGCGGGATCTTGTTTCAAAAAACAAAGGGCTTCCATCCTGGCCTGCTTTGCCAGCCCTACCCCCAGGGCACGCTGAGACAGCCATTGAGACTGGGTGTGGTGGTGCTTGCCTGTAATCCCAGCACTTGGGAGGCTGAAAATAGGACTGTAGTGAGACTGCAGACCCTTTACTAAACACATTACAAAACAACCGAAAATGGCCGGTGAGATGGCTTAGTGGTCTAAAGCGCCTGCTTAGGAAATCTTAGGCAACCACAGGGACCATGGATCCCCGGCATCACATGCTGTGCGAGCCCCACCACCAGGGCAGGGCAGGGCAGGCTGAGCCAGCCATTAAAAAAAAAAAAAAAAAAAAAAAAAAGTTTTTCTTTGAGATGCAGTCTTACTGGGGTGCCCTGGCTGATCTTGAACTCCTAGGCTCAAGTGATCCTTCTGCTTTAGCCTCCCAAGTAGCAGGGGACTGCCAGTCTATACCACCAAACCAGCTAAGGAGATTTTAAAGAATGAAGCCCAGGTCTGCATCCGGGGAATTAAATCAGTCTCTGAGGGTTAGCCTGGAGCAGTGAAATTGAAAGCAAGGAATATAGAGCAGGTGGGACCCGGAGAGAGTTAGGGCTTAGCACCTTGCACATGTTGCCCTTTTCAGCTAATGCAAGACAGTGGTGTGGTTTGAAGGTGTGTGTGAGGGATGACACCAGGCCACCTGAGACCTGCCTCTAGCTGACAGCTCTGCTGGTCTCAACCTGATTTGTGCCTGGCAGCTTGCTCATTGTCCCTGCCGCCTGTACTTCTGGGACCAGCTGTCCCTGCTGCTGTCCTCTGAGAGGCTGATGTAATCAGTGTCAGCACTTGGGTTTCCCAGGGCCACACGGTTGTTCACTTTTCTGTGTCTGGCAGGTATGGCCTGGCCTTTCACCTGTGTTTACTCTGCCTTTTTTCCAGTTCATGTATTTGCAGCATTGGGGATTGAACACCTGGCCTTTGCACACCCCCAGCCCTTTTTTTATTTTTATCATGAGGTTGCCTGGCCTGAGCTTGAATTTGAGATCTTCTTGCCTCAGCCTCCCACAATGTGAGAATTATAGGTGTGGGCCGCCATGCCTGGCTTTTCTTTCCCATGTAATTCTCGGTCTGACCCCTTTCTTCTGAGCCATCTTGTAGCACAGGAAAGGAAAGTGTCCACCTTCCTGAGCCCATGTTGATTGCTTTCTCTTTTCCACAGGTCTCGAATGGGTTTGGTGCTGGCAGTCCTAGGGATCTTCCTGTGGAGCTCCCTTGCTGTGGATAAAAGCAATTTTAAGACCTGTGAAGAAAGCTCCTTCTGCAAGTATGCTGGCTCTGGAGAGTGGGCTGGAGAGGAGGGGACGTGGGAGGTGTCCGGCCCATGACAAAAGTGAGGGAGCATCAGGGGCTCCCACCTCACCCCCCTCCCCCACTTGGCAGGCGACAGCGAAGTCTCCGGCCAGGGCTCTCTCCGTACCGAGCTTTGCTGGACTCTCTGCAGCTTGGACCTGATGGCCTCACAGTCCAGCTCGTCCACGAAGTCACCAAGGTCAGCAGGGCGGGTTGGGCAGCTGCCAGTTGTATGGGATGGGCTTGTGACTGATGTCTCACATTGGCCTCCTCTTGGAACTGCCCATCCCTACATCTGAGCCCTGTTCCCCCAGGTGGCGCTAGTACTGGAGCTGCAAGGGCTCCAGAAGAACATGACTCGGATCAGGTTGGACGAACTGCAGCCCCTGCGGCCCCGCTACCGGGTGCCTGACGTTCTGGTGGCTGACCCCCCGACGGCTCGGTGCGTGTTTCCCAGGAAGCCTGCTGTCTTGTGCTCTTTCTTGCACCTGCTGAGCGTGTTTGGAGCTCTCTGGAGGCTTGCACTTCACTAAGCTTCTGTCCTGCTGCCCACCTCTTCCTTCCCCACCTGCCCTTTGCTGTCCTGTGGTCAGCAGCAGCACGTTGCTGCCTGCAGGCCTGGCCTGGCGCTGGTTGTCCCATGAGAGGGGACAGATAAACACAAGCCTTACCTAGTGATGTCAGGTGTCCCTGGGTCCCCTGCTCCTTTTGCTACAAGGGATTGAGTCCAGGGTTTTGGCACTGAAATATCCACCTCGAATTATTCGTTTGTTTATTTATTTAGTGGTGCCAAGGATTAAATTTACAACCTTGCATTTCCTAGGTAGGCACTTAAGCCACTGAGCTATTTCCCCAGCCCACCAGCTTTATTTTTTGAGGCAGGATCTTGCTAAATTTCTAAGTTGTTTGTTTTGGGCTCAAACTCAGAATTCTAAGTGCTGGGATTGCAGGTGTGAGCCATGACGCCATATGCTGCTGAGCTATATCCCCCTCCCCATTTTTTTGAGACAAGCTGTTGCTAAGTAGCCCAGGCTGGCCTTGAACTGACAGTGATCCCCCTGCCTTGGTTTCCTAAGTACTGGGATTACAAGTGTGTGCCACTATGATCAGGTCAGACATTTTTATTTTTTATTTTTTGTCTTTTTGAGACAGGGTCTTTTTTTTTTTTTTTTTTTTTTTTTTTTTTTTTTTTTTTTTTTTTTTTTTTTTTCTACAGGGTCTCACTACGCAACTCAGTGATTCACCTGTTTCCTGCCTCTCAAGTGCTGGGATTACAGGCACGTGCCACTGTGCCCAGACTCCATCACCTGGCTCAGTGTGCTCCAGAGCGGGCCACCACGGCAGGTGGGGCCAGGAACTGAACCCTGGCCCCTGTGCTTCTCTAAGCAAGGGCTTAATCCGCTGAGCTATACTGCTGAGCTGTACCACTGGTCCTTGAGACAGGGTCTTGTTATGCAGTTCAGGCTGGCCTTGAGCTCACTGTTGTATCCCAAGCTGGTCTCAAACTTGCACTGATCCTCCTTCCTCAGCCTCCCAAGTACTGGAATTCCAGGCATGTGCCACCACACCCGGCTCAGGAAATGTGTATTATTTTTTTAAGTTTTATTTGTTTATATCATGGCTGGCTCAGCCTGCCCTTCGGGTAGGGTTGGCGCAGCATGTGCCGGGGATCAAACCCAGGCGCGGTTGCCTAAGCTTGCCTAAGCAGGCGCTTTAGACTGCTGAGCTATCTCACGGCCCCTAGAAAATGTTTATTAATCAATAGAAATTTGTACCTTTGTTGGCATCAGTGCTACATGCTGGGCATGGGCCCTGTTATTTTTTCCATAGTTTGGGCTCTGGGAAATAGTATTCTCGGATAAAAAGAAAATGCTCTGTCTATTTCAAGGTCAGAAAGTCAGTTGGTTTTCATTTCCTTAACGCTTTTAATTCTAAGCTTTAGGCCATAGGATTGGATGTAGTTCGGTGGTGGAATGTGACTAATATGTACAGGACCTTGGGTTTCCTCCCCAGCACCACAAAAGAAAACACTAACCTTCCTTAAGTTGACACTTGTGTCTGGTGTGAGACAAGAAAGATTTCCCACCATTACCCCCACGGAAGAGGTGCTTTTCCTGTGCTTTTGCCTATCTGTTGTCATGAAGTTTCCAAGCTTCAGGGATGGTGCCACTCAGCGTCTGTCCCTGCACTGTCACTGTGCTGCCTGGTGCTCTGCAGATCCCCTCCTGCGCAGTGTGGGGCAACACTCTGGCCCTGGTAATTCTTGTGTATCTGGTCTTCTCACAGGCTCTCTGTTTCTGGTCGTGATGACAACAGTGTGGAGCTGACAATGGCTGAGGGGCCCTACAAGATTATCCTGACTGCAAGGCCCTTCCGCCTTGACCTGCTGGAAGACCGTGGCCTTCTGCTCAGTGTCAACGCCCGAGGGCTCTTGGCTTTTGAGCACCAGCGGCTCCGTGGGGTCCCGTGAGTGCAGGGTTTGGGCTGCAGGGTTTGGATGAGGGATCCTGGGGTGTCCTGTGCTGTCATGAGCCTGGCGCTGGGCCTGCGTGGGTCAGGTCTCAGACCTGGAGACAGGGCAGCGACTTGTCCTTGAGTGATGGGAGGCCTGCCTGGTCCACCTCTCCCTCTCCCGTTATGCCATTGTGTTCCCAAGTTAATTTTCTTTTTATTTATTTATTGTTTGGTTTGGTTTCTTTCCCCATCTCTAGAAGTTTGTCGACTGAAATTCACTTTTATGTTTCTGTTTTTGTGTTGGTTTTGTGCCTCCTCCTCCCCTTCCCTACTCATCTCCTGCCCCAGTTTCTCGGATAAAGTTAGTCTCACGCTCGGTAGCATGTGGGATAAGATCAAGAACATTTTCTCTAGGTAAATCCATGGCCGTGGGTACTGTATCTGTTCCTTACCCTCTGTCCCTCATCTGGCCTAGGAAGGGGCCCCAGCCTTCCCACGCCTGGCTCTCCTTCCTGTGCCCTCCTGTTGCCCTAGCTAGGAGCCCAGAGAGAGAGCTGGGTGTGAGCCTCAGAGCCAACTGCTTCCCCAGGGGTTGGGCTGGCTCTTGGCTGGGACCAAGTGGACTCTGGATGGGCTATAACCACAGCCCTGGTACGCACCATGGGCAGAGCCTTGGGTCCTGGCCTGGACCTAATGCCAGCTGGGCATAGCTCTGCCTGACCAGGCAGAGGAGGCAGCAGGCCCCTGCCTGTCTGCTTCCTGAGGCCACCAGCAGATGCCCACTTGGGACTGTGCCTGGCTGGCCTCCTGGTAGCGTTCACCCCACTTGCCCTCTCAGTTCTTTCCCCATATTCTCAAAGTTGCCCACCCGTGGGGCCCTTCCAGGCTCAACATTCAGTCCCCTCTGGTGTTTTCATTCCTTTGGACCCGTGGCTCTCTGTCCCTACCCCTCCTTCACTAGCCCCTCGTCCCTGTCCCTCTGGATTGGAGCAGACAGCTCTCCTACCTTCCAGGCAAGGAGCAAGAGACCCAGCTGAGGGCGATGGGGCCCAGCCCAAGGCCGCGGCTGGGGATGGAGACAAGGCAAGTGGGAGAAGAGGCTGTGCTCCAGCCCGTGGGCCTAGCACCTGGTGCTCAGGAGTGTACCCTGGCTGACTGGGCCTGGGTCTGTTTGCTTTTCGCAGCAAGAGGAATCTCAGGAGACAGCAGAGAGAGAGGAGCCGGGGGCCTGGGAAGAGACCTTTAAGACTCACTCGGATAGCAAGCCCTATGGTGAGGCCTGGCTGGTTGGGGGGAGCCCTGGCCCAGGGGGGCTCTGGGCTCAGCTGTGCCTCTCTTCCAGGCCCCACATCGGTGGGCTTGGACTTTTCTCTGCCCGGCATGGAGCATGTGTACGGGATCCCCGAGCACGCAGACAGCCTGCGACTGAAGGTCACCGAGTGAGTTCCGGGGGAGCTGCTGGCAAGGGGGCAGAGACCCAGGAAGTGCCTGGCCTTCACCAGCCTGCTCTCCGCAGGGGGGGTGAGCCGTACCGCCTGTACAACCTGGACGTGTTCCAGTATGAGCTGGACAACCCCATGGCCTTGTACGGCTCTGTGCCTGTGCTGCTCGCGCACAGCCCTCGACGCGACCTGGGCATCTTCTGGCTCAACGCCGCTGAAACCTGGGTTGACATCTCCTCCAACACTGCGGGCAAGGTGTGCCTGGAGGGAGGCCCGGGGTGTGGGGCACTGCTCTGGCTGCCCGAGGGCGCACCCTGCTGGCTGGGTGCTGTCAGTGGACAAGGCCTGTGCCAGGGAGGGGTAGGCAGGTGAAGGCAGGGCAGCCCCTGCACACCTGGAGCTGGAGTGGGTGGGTGGCAAGAAGCTGAGCCCCGTGGAGGGTCTGAGGAGAATGTGGCTGCAGCTGCCCTAAACTGAAGGGTAAGCAGTGGCTGCCCCTCTGGCCCTGGCAGACCTTGTTTGGAAAGATGCTGGACTACCTGCAGGGCTCTGGGGAGACGCCCCAGACAGATGTGCGCTGGATGTCAGAGAGCGGCATCATTGATGTCTTCCTGCTCCTTGGGCCCTCTGTCTTTGATGTCTTCCGGCAGTATGCCAGCCTCACAGGTAGGCAGCCCTTGGTGTTCCTTGGTAGCTGTCCTGGGCTTTTTTCCATCTCTGGGGGTCCCTGCAGGGCCCAGCTGGGCCTGAGCCCCACTGTGCCCCTTCCCTCGACCCCACAGGGACCCAGGCATTGCCCCCGCTCTTCTCCCTCGGCTATCACCAGAGCCGCTGGAACTACTGGGACGAGGCTGATGTGCTAGAAGTGGACCAGGGCTTTGATGACCACAACTTCCCATGTGACGTTATCTGGCTAGACATTGAGCATGCCGATGGCAAGCGATATTTCACCTGGGACCCCAGCAGGTTCCCTCAGCCACGCCACATGCTGGAACGTCTGGCCTCCAAGCGGCGGAAGGTGAGGGGTTGCAGCCCTGGGCATCCTCGTGAGGCTGGGGCGTGGCCCCCGTGGGGGGCTCTGACTGTCCGTGTCTTACCCAGCTGGTGGCCATCGTGGACCCCCACATCAAGGTGGATTCTGGGTATCGGGTACATGAGGAGCTGCGGAACCAGGGCCTGTATGTGAAGACCCGGGACGGCTCTGACTATGAAGGCTGGTGCTGGCCAGGTAGGCAAGCCCAGGCCTGAAGCCAAGGACAGGCGAGGGGTGGCACAGTGGCCTCCCTGCCTGTGAGGGACTGACAGCCACCCTTGTTGGCTCGCAGGCTCAGCTAGTTACCCTGACTTCACCAATCCTGCCACGAGGGCCTGGTGGTCCAGCATGTTCAGCTATGACAACTATGAGGTAGGGCCGCCTCTGTGGGGGTCTGGTGGCCCTCCTGCCTCTCCCGGAGTCCTTCTGCTTTGCTGGGTTACCTATAGCAAACTAGAGGGCCTTAGTGTTCCTCTGAGCACCCTGAAAAGTAGACCTTTCCAGACCCAGGATGTGCTCTGCCCTGACACTGTCTCCTCTTCTCCCTTTTGTCCTATCCATATCTTCTGCATGTGTCCCAGGGCTCCGCTCCCAACCTCCATGTCTGGAATGACATGAATGAACCATCTGTGTTCAACGGCCCCGAGGTGACCATGCTCAAAGATGCTCGGCATTACGGGGGCTGGGAGCACCGCGACGTCCACAACATCTACGGCTTCTATGTGGTATGGCTGGCCTGAGAGGCTCTGATGGGGGGAGGGGCCAGTGGGAGTGGACAGCGGCTCCCTGGCTAACATTGGCTTTGCTTCCGTCCCCCCAGCACATGGCGACTGCGGATGGCCTCATCCAGCGCTCTGGAGGTGTTGAGCGCCCCTTTGTCCTGAGCAGGGCATTCTTTGCTGGCTCTCAGCGCTTTGGTGAGACCTAGAGCTGTGGCAGAGGACCAGGCCTGGCTCTGCCCCGGGAGCATGGTGGGGCAGTGTCCTCCCCAGTTCAGGGTGCGGGTAAGCCCCACCGTGCTCGGGGCCGGGCCCAGGTCGCTCTCTCTGAAGCACCCTCTCCCCTCTTAGGGGCTGTGTGGACGGGGGACAACACGGCCGAGTGGGACCATCTCAAGATCTCTGTCCCCATGTGCCTCAGCCTGGGACTGGTGGGACTATCCTTCTGTGGGGGTGAGAAGAGAGGACAGGCCCTCCTGGGGGCTTGGAGCTGGGGGTTGGTGGGGGACCCCCCCTTGCAACCCACACTCCTCCTCCCTAGCGGACGTGGGCGGATTCTTCAAGAACCCAGACCCAGAGCTGCTTGTGCGCTGGTACCAGATGGGGGCCTATCAGCCTTTCTTCCGGACCCACGCTCACCTGGATACAGGGCGCCGTGAGCCCTGGCTGTTGGCGCCTCAGTACCAAGATGTTATCCGGGAAGCCTTGGCCCACCGGTACTCCCTGTTGCCCTACTGGTACACGCTCTTCTATCAGGCCCACCGTGATGGCATCCCAGTTATAAGGTAGGACTGGACCCGGGCTACACCTCTGGGCCTCCTCTTGCTTTTTTTTAAACTTTTTTTTTTTTTTTTGAAGTTGATTTTATTTATTTACTTATTTTTTAAGCCTCATTTGTTTATTTATTTGTCTTTTGGCTGGCTCAGCCTGCCCTGGGAATGGCGTTGGCGCAGTGTGTGGTGCTGGGGATAGAACCATAGTCCCTGTGGATGCCTAAGCTTGCCTAAGCAGGTGCTTTAGACTACTGAGCCATCTCGCCGGCCCCCCTGCTCTTGCTTTTACCAGAACCTCCAAGAGGGAGTCTGACAAGATTTGATGGGGTAGGGGCTGGCCCCACACCCTGGGAGTCTGGGATAGGGGCACTTGCATTCAGACCGGTCAGGCTCGGGGCCTTCGGAGAGCTATTGCCAGAAGTGTAAGAGTGAAGGGGAGGCTTCCAGGAGTGAGGGATAGCTGTAACCATCTGAGGACCATGGGCTGCGGCATGACAAGCTCTTTAACAGAAGTGAGACAGGGAAGTTGAGGCCCAGATGCCAGGTGATCCGGCAGAATGCGGCCCATGCCCATGTCCTGAGCTTGTTGTGGTGGGCACCTTGCCCCTCTCACCCTCACATTCGCCTCTGCCTCTGGCTGTTCCCCCAAGGGACAGCAGGCCCATCTACATCAGTCCTCATCCACTGACGCCACACAGGTGGAGAATGCAGGGCCTTCCTGGGGGTCTGCAGCACAGGTGCGTGCTGAGTACGTCACCAGCAAGGACGTAGCAAGGATGCGCTCGGCTCCCACACCCTTCCCTCCTGGGTCAGCTCCACGTACCCTCTGAGTGCGTCAGCATGGGCTTAAACCCAGGCACCTGAGCCTGGTGGGTGGGCCCAGCACTGCAACAGTGTCCATGAGGGTTGGGGCTTCGGGGGGTTCCATGTCCATGGATGCCATCGAAGGTGAGCTGCCTGTACCTGTGTGTGGTGGCAGGCGGCAGGTGGCTTGGAACAAAGCCCTTCCTCCCACTAGCCTGGCACTTGGCTCAGTAGGACACAGCTGGGGAGCTAAGGGAGCCTGAGGACGCTGTCTCCTGAGCTGGGAGGACTGGAGGCTGGAGGCCTTCCTGGCACACAGACATGCTGGGGCACTGCCTGTGGGGAGAGGGGTGGCTCCAGGGTGCCATAGGCTCATGCCGAGGCGGTGGCTGTGGGCCTTTTCCATCACCCAGACTTGGGTGACAGGCATTCTTGTCTGAGCACAGGTCAGTCTTCTGTCCGTGGAGTGCTCTGAATGTAAGCTGACACCTGTGACAATGCATATTTGAGATCCTAGCAATGCTGCCTGTGTGTCTGTCGCCATCTGCTGGGCTGGCTTGCTTGGTTTCATGCCTCATGTCCTGTCCTCTTGCTTAGGCCCCTGTGGGTGCACTATCCTCAGGACGTGACCACCTTCAGCATTGATGACCAGTTCCTGCTGGGTGAGGAGGGGAGGCTGGTGGGAGGGCTGGGCCCCTGGGCCCACTGTGTGAGCCCTTGGACTGTGCCAGGCCCTGGTTGAGTGGATTCTGGTTTGTTTAGGGGATGCGTTGCTGGCTCACCCTGTGTCAGATGCCGGGGCCCATGGAGTGCAGGTCTATCTGCCTGGCCCCAGGGAGGTGAGTGGTGGAAAGGCATGCTGGGCAGTGTGGAGAAGCCAAAGAAAGCAGATAGGCTACAGGCTCCTTTGTAGTGACCAGCGTCTCCCTCTGTTGGCAACCTGCAGGTGTGGTATGACATTCAGAGCTACCAGAGGCACAGCGCTCCACAGACCCTGTACCTGCCTGTAACCCTGAGCAGTGTGAGTAGCTCCCTAGCTGCCATAGGTCGTGCATGTGCCTGTGGCCAAGGACTGTGGGCCCTGGAGGGCAACGGCAGCAATGCCTTGGCCTTCAGCTTGGCTGTGCTCTGGCCTAGATCCCCGTGTTCCAGCGAGGAGGGACAATCGTGCCCCGCTGGATGCGCATGCGGCGCTCCTCAGACTGCATGAAGGACGACCCCATCACTCTCTTTGTGGCACTCAGTCCCCAGGTGAGTGCCTTCTTGGCATCTGGCCACCCCTGGACCTGAGCCGCCGTCCCTGGCTCATTGCACCCCACTTCCACTCAGGGTACTGCCCAGGGCGAGCTCTTCCTGGACGATGGGCACACGTTCAACTACCAGACACGCCAGGAGTTCCTGCTGCGGCGCTTCTCCTTCAACAGCAGCACACTGGTTTCTAGGTACTGGCCCGATGCGTAGCCGGTTGGCTGCTTGCCCTGGCCACAGCCCCGCCCGCTCTGGCCCTTCCCCTCCTGTGCAATGTCTTTCTCTTCAGCTCCGCAGACCCCCAAGGCCGCTTTGGGACACCGGTGTGGATCGAGCGGGTTGTGATCATGGGCGCTGGGAAGCCTGCTGCTGTGCTGCTCCAGACCCCAGGTGTGTTTCCTCTGCAGGCCAGAGCCCATGCCAGTCTCAGGGAGGGAAGTGGCCCTTCCCTGCAGTGACTGGTTCCTCTTATCTCCTGTAGGAGCTCCCGAGAGCCACTTGTCCTTCCAGCATGACCCTGAGACCTCGGTGCTGGTTCTGCGAAAGCCTGGTGTCAACGTGGCCTCCGACTGGATCATTCACCTGCAATGACCCAGGTGCCAGTGGAGAGTCACCTCTTCTGCCTTGGAGTCTGGCCCACCCCGACATCACCCTGCTCATCCTGAGACCAGATGCCGCCTGAAGAGAGGGCAGCCTCTGGACTCCCAGTTCCCCTGCGACCTGCCCTCCTGTTCCACTGCTAGTCTGTTTCCAGCCTTGCCCTCTGCCCGATGGCCTGCGGCTCTGAGGACCCTGAGCCTCGGCCTGCTTTCCCCACCCATCTGAGCCTGTGTTGATGCCTTGAAGAAGGTGAGGTTGGATTTAAGGCGCCTCCTCTCCTTCCCTCTCCCCACCTGACCACCCTCCTTCCATGTACTTCTCCCTGGCTCTGCCCTGCTAGGCCGATGCCCCACAGATACACTGGCACTCCCTCAGCTGGTGCGGGAGGCAAAGATGGTGGCTGTGGCTGATGCAGAAATCTCTTCCCCCTCCTGACCTGTCCCTCTGGAGTTGCTGCAGTTCTCCCTGGGTAGTGTTGCCTCCCTGTCCCTGGGGAAGGTGTTTCCATGGCTTCTCAGTTAAGGGGGATGGGCATTAAACTTCCTTTATGGTCCCCTTGGGGTGTGCAACGTGGAGAAATGAGATGTGGTTTCACAGAATCACAGTCACCTGTATTTATTGCTGCGGGAAGATAGGGTGGGGGACGGTTGATCATGTACGCTAGGTTTGGCCCAAAGCCCTGGTGGGGGTTGAGAGGACTAATGGGGTGGGGTGGGGTGGGGTGGTTATTATTTTTTACCTCTTGGCCCCAACTGTGACCGGTTTTGATAAGAGAATAAAGAGATAAAGTACACACAGTCAGTCTCCGGGTATCTGACTCCTCGAAGACATAGAGCCTGACGTTTTTTCATCTGGCTGCAACACAAACCAGTCCATTTTAGCAAAACCAAGCTCATACCAAGCCTCCCTGTGCAATGCCCCACACCCACAACACCCATGCTCTGGAGGGCTGGATCTAGCAGGCCTGATTGTAAGCGGGAACCAGCGCTTACTGTGTCTCCACAGGTGCAGATAGCTTTCAGGTCAGATGTTCGGACACCAGAAGTGATCCTTTAGTCAACAGTGCTTTATCTTTTGTATTTTAGGGAACGGTCTACAGGGTGTTCGTGGTCTCACTACTAGATTGGACTTGTAGTGATATGCCTTTTTTTTTTTTTTTGTCTGAGTCAGGCTTTCTGCAGTTCAAGCTGGCCTTGAGCTCACTTGTGTAGCTCAGGCTGGTCTTGAACTCACACCCATCCCCCTGCCTCAGAATTCCAAGTGCTGGGATTATAGGTGTGCACTACCACACCCAGTCTCAATTGCTGTCACTTTATTTTTATTTTAAATTTTGTTTGCTTGTTTTGTTTATTTATTTTGTGGCTGGCTCAGCCTGCCCTGGTGGTGGTGCTGACGCAGCATGTGGTGCCAGGGATGGAACCGCAGTCCCTGCAGTTGCCTGAGCTTTGCTAAGCAGGCGCTTTAGACCAGTGAACCATCTGGCCGGCCCTCAATTGCTGTCACTTTAATCCACTAAGCTATTTGGCAGGCCCTAACAGCACTTTTTTTTGTGTGTGTGTGTGTGTTATGGCCTGCTCAGCCTGCCCTGGGGGTGGGGTTGGCACAGCGTGTGGTGCCAGGGATCCAACTGTGGTCCCTGTGGCTGCCTAAGCTTGCCTAAGCAGGCACTTCAGACCGCTAAACCATCTCTCAGGCCCCAGTACTTTGATACATATATTTATATATGTATTCCTCCTGCTGTGAGATAGGGTCTTACTATGTAGTAGTTCAGGCTGGCCTTGGACTCACTAGGTAGCCCAGGCTGGCCACAAATTTAACAGCAATCTTCCTGCCTCAGCCTTCCCAGTGATGGGATTCCAGGTGTGTGCCAGTATTCCCCAATTAACATTTTTTGGTCTTTTTTTATTTTTTGGTGCACTGGAGATTGAACTCCTGGCCTCATAGTAGACAACCGCTGAGCTACATCCCTACCCTAAAATACCATTGTTGGGCTGGGTGCCAACCTGTAGTTGGAGCTACTCAGGAGGCTGAGGCAGAAGATGACTTGGGGCTGCGGCGATAGCTCCATAGCCCAAGTGCCTGCCTGGCAAGTGCAAGGTTGTGAGTTCAATCCCCAATCCCACCAAAAAAAAAAAAAAAAAGATGGCTGTGTCTTAAATTTTATTTTTAGGGTACAACATAGGGATAGAACTCAGCCTTCATCCTGAACTACATCCCCAGTCTTTTGAGACTGGGTCTTGCTAAATTACCCAAGTTGGGTTTGAATTTGGGATTCTCTTGCTTCAGCCTCCCAGAGTGCTGGGATTACAGTGGTATGCCACCACACCAGAGTAATATATGTATGTCAGCTACAAAAAGGATTCTGATTGTTTCGACTATAGCGAAATAACTGAGGGGAAAGGCCAAGGTTTCCCTGATCTGAACTTTGAGTATATATTATGCATTGAAATGATATGATTATGAATCAGTAAAAAAATCTCCCATTGTGAGTGACAGCAAGTAGCTTATTCCATTTTGTGCACTGAGCAGGTGTCTTAGAGGCCATTTTACAAGAAACTTCTAAGGAAGAGTGTTGAGGATGGCTTGGAGTGCCAGATACATGTGTAGGTCCCCAGCTAGGAAGGAATTCTTCAGTTAGAGATGGCCTGCTGCCAGAACAGCTCATCCCAGGATTTGATAGAAGAAACACGAATTCTTGAGTTCTGGAGCTGGATGTCTACTCGTACAAATTGCCCTCAGACATACCTGGGAGGTCAGGGCAGGAGGGTGGGAAGTTCAAGGCCACTCTGGACTGTAAAGTCAGCTTGGGCTAGACAGATGGGTCTCAAAAACAAGGAATTGCCCTCTGGCCCACGACAACATTCATTCATTTACGTCTTTGAGACAAATGCAGTTCAGTGAGCCTTGAGCTCACTTCTGTAGCTCAGGCTGGTCTCAAACTCGCACTGATCCTCCTGCCTCAGCCTGGGATTACAGGCATATGCTACAACACCCGGCTCTAAAAATGTATGAAATAGGGACAATACAAAGTGTTTTGGTCTGTATTGTAACACCAGCATTTGGGAGGCTAAAATAGAAGCATCGTGAACGCAAGGTCTGCCTGGACTACACAGTAAAGCTTTGTCTTTAAAAAAGAGAAATGGCTGCCGGGTGCGGTGGCGCACGACTATAATCCCAGCACTTGGGATGCTGAGGCAGGAGGGTCAGTGTGAGTTCGAAACCAGCCTGGGCTACAAAAGTCAGCTCAAAGCCAGCCTGAACTGCATAGCGAGGTCCTGTCTCAAAGACAAAAAAAAAAAAAAAAAAAAAAAGTTCGCGCCATCCCTGTGCAGGGGCCACCCTGTATCGTTCAAGTTTCCGTACACTCGACAGCGGGAGCGAGCACGGTTTTCCCTTTCGCAGGGCTGGGTACGGACCCCTCACCACTGCGCGGCACCACAGCCTAGCGCTCAGAATCGGGAGGGCGGGCAAGGCGCGGCGCAGGGGCGAGACTCCCCTTCTGCGCCACAGCGGGATCCAACCTCACACCCCCGGCGGCCTGGACTCGGCGCGACGCGTCCAAGCACGCCCGCACCCCTTGCACTCCGCCAGTCTCCTTCCGGCCCGCGCCCGCACGCGGTATGACGTTAGCTGCCCGTACCGGAAGCAGGCGGGGAGACCGGAAGCTGGCGCTGGGCGGGTACCGATGACCGGAAGTGGGCACCGGGCGGCGCCGCCTGCCCCCGCTGCCGGCAGCCGGTGTGGGGGCGCGCGGCGGAGGCGGGGCCTGCACACGAGGCTGGGGACCCCCTCCTCCTGTGGGGCGCCCGGGGCGGCGCGGCCATGAAGCTGAAGCTGAAGCTAAAGAACGTGTTCCTCGTCTACTTCCTAGTGTCGATCGCCGGCCTGCTCTACGCGCTGGTGCAGCTGGGTGAGCCCGGCGGGCGGGCGGGCGGGCGGACGAGCCTCCCCCCGTGCCGCGTGACCCCTCTTGCAGCCCGGCCCGGCTCCCGTGACCTTGTCACGTGCCCTCTTGCGCTGGCCTCGTTCTCGCTGGTGTGGACTGGTTTGTTTCTGCTGCGTCCCCAGCGTCTGGGCCGTATCCCCGGGAGTGGGAGATGGGAGCACCGTTGCAGGGCTCCCCAGCAGAGCACGTACACCTGTGCCTGAGGAGTGGCGCGCTGAGGGGAGGACCGCGAGTGGGGCAGGGTGGATAAAGTCGGTTCAGTATCTAGCTAAAGACTTACAGGGCAAGGGTGCCGCGCATTGCCAACTTAGCATGTGCGAGGCAGCTCTGCGTGCCATCCCCAGTGTTGCGGAGAGAGAAAATAAGAAAAACAATATGATACATTAAAGATGGACAGAGTAGGGGCTGGGGAGATAGCTCAGGGACACAAGTGTCTGCCTGCCAAGGGCAAGGTCCTGAATTCGATCCCCGGTTCCGCAAAAATAAATAAATAAATAAATAAATAAATAAATAAGGGCAGGGGTTACTGTTGAAGTGCAGACAGGCTGAGAGAGAAGGGCAAGAAGAGACTGCATATGCTTGGGTTATCCTCTGGGTTGTGAATGGTCTGGGGTTCTCTGCCCCCACTTTTTTTCCCTGTTGCTCCTCCTTGGGACCAGGCCAGCCCTGTGACTGCCTCCCTACCCTGCGAGCAGCGGCTGAGCAGCTCCGGCAGAAGGATCTGAGGATTTCCCAGCTGCAGGCGGACCTCCGTCACCCGCCTGCCATCCCTGCCCAGCCCCCTGAACCCGAGGCCCTGCCGACCATCTACGTCATTACCCCCACCTATGCCAGGTATAGGTGCTGGTTGAGGGTGAATTTGGGAGGTGCTAGGCTTATTAAACTAGCGCATGCCAGACAATAGGGTAGATGAACCCAATGTTTTAAACTTTCACTCAAAGAAATTATTTTTCGATTGTTTGTTTGGTGGTACCAGGTATTGAACTCAGGACCTTGCACTTGCCAGGCAAGTGCTAGTTCTACTGAGCTATCGCCCTGGCCCATTCATTCCAAGAGATTTTGAGTTTTCCAATGAACTACTCCTCTTAGGGTTTGACAAAAGTCCTGCTAAAGTAGAGAGCTTGCTTGTCATAAGCAAGGCTCTTCTTTGCCTATAGTTATTTTTATTATTTATTTATGTTTTGGTACTGGGAATCAAACTCAGGACCTTGCGCTGGCCAGGTGGGGCTCTGTGCCACTAAGTTATATCCCTAGACCTTTTCTTTAGTTTTAAAACAATATTGTCATCAAGTGTGATTATTCATGCTAGATGTGATGGTGCATGCCTGTAGTCCCAGCACTTAGGGGGTTGAGGGATCACTCCCAAGTTTGAGGGCAGCCTGAGTTACAGAGTGAGTTCAAGGATAGCCTGAACTGCATAATGAGACCCTATCTCAAAAAGATGAAAAGGCGGTGGGGTGTGGATTTAGCTTAGTGGCGTAGCGCCTGTCCTGCAAGTGTGAGGTTCCTAGTCCAACTCCTGGTACCAAAACAAGGATGGTTCTATCTATTTTACAGCTGGGCAGGCTTGAAGTACAAAGACACTTTCCTGCAGTGTCCCACCTGACACTGCCAAATCTGGGCTCAAACCAAGGTCTGGGCCAGGCATGGGGGTGCATGTCTGTCATCCCAGCACTCGGGAGGCTGAGGCAGGATTGCTGTGAGTTGCTGGTCACTATGTGCCTGAACTACATGGCATGACCCTACCTCAAAAACTAAAAATCAAAAATAACCCTGATCTGTCCAATCCCCCTTAATTTATGGACCCCCATCCCCACCCAGCAGAGCCCCAGGGTGGAGGAGCAGGGTGGCCAAGATTCAGCAGGTGTGTGTGTGGGCCTGGTGGGGCGGCCTGAGCAGAGCTGGGCTGCAGTGTGCCTTCCTGCCTGTCCCACAGGCTGGTGCAAAAGGCTGAGCTGGTGCGACTGTCTCAGACCCTGAGCCTGGTGCCCCGACTACATTGGCTGCTGGTGGAGGATGCTGAGGGCCCCACCCCACTGGTCTCAGGGCTATTGGCTGCTTCCGGACTACTGTTCACCCACCTGGCCGTACTTACGCCCAAGGCCCAGAGGCTCCGGGAGGGTGAGCCTGGCTGGGTGCGGCCCCGGGGTGTGGAACAACGAAACAAGGCCCTGGCCTGGCTCCGCGGCCAGGGAGGCGCCGTCGGTGGGGAGAAGGACCCACCACCCCCCGGGTCTCTGGGAGTCGTGTACTTTGCTGATGATGACAACACCTACAGCAGGACTCTCTTTGAGGAGGTGAGGGCTGTG
The DNA here is from genome assembly GCA_004027915.1 of Capromys pilorides. Taxonomy (NCBI): domain Eukaryota; kingdom Metazoa; phylum Chordata; class Mammalia; order Rodentia; family Capromyidae; genus Capromys; species Capromys pilorides. The sequence goes on from PVKN010000599.1 coordinate 44,580, forward strand.
GTGGGTTGGGAAGGGGTCTGCAGCAGCCCTGTGGCTGCAGGGTGAGAAGGGGGCACGTCGGGTGGCTCGTCTGTTCCTCCTTCCTGGGGCCACCCTGTCTCCTCTCTTGATCTCTGGCAGATGCGATGGACCCGGGGTGTCTCAGTGTGGCCAGTGGGGCTGGTAGGGGGCCTGCGTTTCGAGGGTCCCCAGGTGCAGGGTGGCCGGGTGGTGGGGTTCCACACAGCGTGGGAGCCCACCAGGCCCTTCCCTGTGGACATGGCGGGCTTTGCAGTCGCCCTGCCCCTCCTGCTGGCCAAGTCTGACGCACAGTTCGATGCTGCCGCTCCCCGGGGCCACCTGGAGAGCAGCCTTCTGAGTCACCTCGTGGACCCCAAGGACCTGGAGCCACGGGCTGCCAACTGCACCCGGGTAGGGGAGGCAGGGACGGGCAGGTGCTGTGGACGTGGGGTGGCCCTGGGACTGGGTGTCTGTGCTGGGGGAATCTCAGACCTTGTCCATTCTGCTTGCTCTATTGAAGGACAAAATGGGGGGGGTCCTGTCACCATGGGAACTGTGGGGTAGAAAGGGCACATGGCAGAGGACCAGTCTTCTCCACCTCCCGGCTTAACCCATTCATGGCCAGTACGGAGTGTAGAGGTCTGCACCCTGGCCTGGCCCCACCTCACATCCTCTGTCAGGTGCTGGTGTGGCATACGCGGACGGAGAAGCCCAAGATGAAGCAGGAGGAGCAGCTGCAGCGGCAGGGCCGAGGCTCTGACTGGGCTGTGGAGGTGTGATGGCCTCACTTGACTCCAGCAGTGTTTTGTGCATACCTCATGGGGCTCCTGGGCCTGACGCCTCAGCAGGGCGTGGCCCAGGGGCCCCTCCTCCCTGGAGACCTGCCATGCAGCTGTGGCCACAGGCTGGGGATGGGCGGTCAGCAAGGGACAGATGGACTGTGGGGACAAGTAACTTATTGGGGTTGGCGTGTGGGGGCTGGGGGAACTGGGCAGGGCCCTCCTCACCTGAGCATGTGAACCCCTCCTGCCTCCAGAATAAAGAGCCTGCCTGGTTCTCTGTGTGTGCTCCTGCCTCCTGCCAGGCTGCGGCTGGTAGCCTCAGGAGCGAGCAGCCTGGCCTCCCCTCAGGGCCCGTCCCTGTGAAGAGACACCTGTAACAGTGGCTTCTCTCTCAAAGCTTTATTACGGCATCTGTACAAAGCAGTACAGTCTTCCTTGTCCCCCTCGCTGTCCATCCCAGAGGCGGATGAGGACACCTATTCTCACTAGCTCGTGGACTGTTCTTCAATGCAGGCCTTCTTGGCAGGGAGCTGAGTTCCCCATCTATGACCCTGCTTCACACTGCCCTGGCCCCTAGGCCTCTGGCAGGCCTTCCTGGGCAGGGGCTTCTTCTGGGGGTGCCTCAGCAGGTGCTGGTCTGTGGGTACCACCTCCCTGAAGCCAGGCTGTCTTCAGCATGTCCTTGAGTCCTCCAGGGAGGAGGTAGCCCTGGGTGGCCTCCTCCCCATCCATGACCCCACCAAGCCCCTCCAGTGCAGTCTGCAGGTACCGAAGGCCGAGCAACACCAGCACCTGCAGGGAGGAGGGCAAGTGTGGGATAGGGCTGTGGGTGGAGCCCCAGGGCAGAGCAGCCCGGTCCCCCCCTCACCTGCAACAGGAAGGTGACCACCAGCACACTGCCCAAGGTGCCGGCCAGGCCCTGAAGATGATCCAGCAGCACCTCATGGCACCCCTGGGGCCAGAGGTTTAGGTTGGGCTGCCGGGGATCGAAGAGTGGGTGGGCATAGGGGTCAGAGAGGTGGCTCTGCAGGCAGGGCCTAGGGGAGTGGGGGTTGCAGCACGAGAAGGGAACACCGTCGGTCAAGTAGAGGCCTTCCACGTTGCTCTGGATGCGGCTGCAGTGAGAACAGACAAAGTGTTGGGTGTCTACGGTGCGAAGAGAAAGACTGGTGTTTTGGGCCTCGCCTGTCTGCACTGCGCCCCGCCCCCACCCTCCACAGTTTGCGGTAGAGGAGGCTAGGGAGCCCACCAGGTGTTGACCTGCACCCAGGGGTTGTCCTGGCAGGGCCGTGGCTCAGGTGGCCTCAGCCACAGCCCATTCGGGTGAGGACGGGGCTTCAGGTGGGGGAAAGGGCAGAAGTCACTCACTCAGCCACATCCTGGTCGCTGGGGTCAAGGTAGCGGCTGCTGACCCACTGAACCCCAAACCAGTCCTTGTAGCCGTGTCTCCCACAGCATCGATGCCTGAGCTGCAGTTCATCCATCAGGCGCTTAGCGTGGCAGCGCCCAGGCACCTCGGTGTCCTTGTAGTGGGCTAGGGCGGACCCCAGGCCCTCCTGCAGGCCTGCATCCAGGCCAGCGGGCAGCGCCAAGGCCAGCCCCAGGGCGGCCCCCAGCAGTCCCCCACCACCCAGTGCACCCAACAGCAGCAGTGGGCCCAGCGCAGCGTGCCAGGCCGGGTAGAGCGCGCTGTCCAGGCTAGCCCTGCTGGCGCCTGCACCCCCCAGCCCTGTTCCCAGCGCCGTGGCACCTGCCAGCAGCGCAGTACGAGGCAGCGCTGGGAAGGAGCAGCTCGGGGGCAGGAAGGCGCCCAAGGTGCGCAGTTGCGCCTGGAGGTGCGCGGCGCTCAACAGCACCAGGCCGCCCGCCACTGCCAGCAGCCAAGACAATAGCCAGAGCCCCTGTGCCAGGCGCACGCGGGCCCCGCGGGGCAGCGGCAGGGCCAACACAGGCGCCATCGGGACAGGCAGACGGGATGGGACAGGGATAGGGACAGGCAGGGCTGAGTCAGCGCAGCTAGGCTCCAGCGGGCTAATGCGGCTCTGACCCCAATACCCTGGGCAAGCGCCCTGCTGCCCCGTGTCCCTCCCTCCATTGGGACAGCCTTGATACACGTGGAGGGGTGCTTCACTTGCCCAACCCCAGGGCACCGCTCCCCCACCGTGGGGATAGCCTGGACACCCCCACGGGGACAGCTCCCCCATCTTGGACACTCCCACGGGAACGCTTCCCGTCCGCTTGGGGACCGCCCCGCCGTTTTTTTTTTTTTTTTTTGAGAAGACAGCCCCGCCCCTTTCCGTGCAGACAGCTTGCCCTGCCTCGCGGAAGTGGGGTCCCAAGCTACCGCGGGGCGGAGACCTGGGCGGACGGGGAGGGGCTGCGCCGCCCGCGCTTCCTGCGCCGGCGTCCGGCTGTTTGCGCGCCCCGAGCCCGCCGCCCACAGCGTCCCGAGCCCGCATGGGGACGCGTAGGGTCTGGTCGGTGGCGGTGTAGACGCCGCCTCCGCGAGCTGCGGGCCGCATGGACGGGGCTGCGGGGCCCGGTGAGTTCAACGGGCAGCTGTCCCTATCCCTGTGCCCCGGCTCCTGCTGCTGTCACCCGGGCCTGGGTCTTTGCGGACCGTGCCGCCGGTAGCGCCTCTGTCCGTCCCGTCGCGCGGGCTTGGGTCTACCGTATCTCCATCGCCAGCTCCCGGGCTGTGTCCCATCTTCCCTATCCAGTCCTGTCCCGTCCCATCCATCCAGGTCCCGTCCGCGCTCACGGCCCGCGTTCTTGTCTGTGCCAGGTGCGGGCACCGCCCCTGAGGCCCTGCGGGCGTTGAGCCGACGGCTGCAGGCACAGGAGGAGGAGATGGAGCTCGTAAAGGCCGCCCTGGCCGAGGCGCTGCGCCTGTTGCGGATGCGGACCCCAGACAGGGACGGGGACAGGGATGGGGAAGGGGACAGGTACGAGGACAGGTGGGGGGACAAGGCCAGGTAAGGGGCCAGGGCCGGCTGGGGACAGGAACGGGCAGGCGCACGCCACGCCTCCTACCCCCTTATCTCGCAGCTCTTTGGCGCCTCCGGGCCTGCCGCCCCCCTGCAGCCCAGCCTTGGTGAGCCGGGGCACCCAGACGGAGCCACAGGAGGATTCTACGACGTGCCCGGGCCCTCTCAGCCTAAGCAACGGCCCCCCGGGCCCGCGGGTGGGCGGTGAGGTCCCTGGCGGGGCGCCCTCTGAAGGCGGCACCTGCAGCAGTGGGGCTGGGTCTCCGGGACCCCCCGGGGTGCTCAGGCCCGGGCAACCCTCAGCACGCCTGGACACGTAGGTGACCTGGGCCACCTGGGTGTGGGTGGGCTATTCCCGTGGACCAGACCGCCATCTGTCTCTCTGCCTTGCCAGGCCCAGGAGAAATTCATCCTCATCCTCCCCTACCGATAGGCCTCGGCAGAAACTGTCTCGAAAGGCTGCATCCTCTGCCAACCTGTTGCTGCGTTTGGGGAGCACGGAGAGGTAGGGAGGGCTACCTGCTGCCCTCGGGGTCTCTTCACATCACCCACGAGTGCTAACCCCCACCTCCCAGTGCCAGGACCTCAGGGGGTCACAGCCACCTCCTGAGGGCCCTCGGTGCTTTTCCTGGAGCTCCAGTGATCCGAGTAGGTGCCCTCCCCATACCACCATGTCCCTGTGCGCTCAATGCTGGGGGCAGAGAACAGGGGGACACTTGGAGGCAGGACAGCACCTCAGGTCTTTCCCAGGCTTCAGCTGAGGAGAGGATGCCATCTCCTCACCCAGTAACAGTGACCTCTAGAAAAACTGGACAGACAGGGCTGCCTGTGCCCCATGGGGAAGTGCAGAGGGCAGGCCGGAGGTCCTGGTGCTAACATTCCTCAAGGCTGTGTGGCCTGGGCTTGTCCTCCCTTTTTTGTGACGCTGAGCATGAACCCAGGACTCCCATGTGCTGGAGTGCTTTACTCTTCAGATACCACCTCAGTCCTTTAAGCAAACATTTCTTGTAAGTTTTTGGGTGGACCTTTGCACTGAGCTGCAACCTTATGCCCTTTTGACTTATTTTTGAGACAGAGTCAGGTTAAGTTGCAAGTCTCTGGAGGAACTTCCTTTCTTGAGCCCTCCCACAGTCCCTGGTCCTTATATTTCTTTCCCCTTGCAGCCGTGGGGGCAGAGATCCCCCCTCCAGCCCTGGGGGCCCCGGGTCTAGAAGGAGCAACTACAACCTGGGTATGTGTGCGGCCTGGGGAAGACCTAGGGGTGACCCAGGTCTTTTTCTCTTGTGTGGAAGTATGGGCTAGTGACATCCCTTTCTCTTGCAGAAGGCATCTCGGTAAAGATGTTTCTGCGCGGCCGCCCCATCACCATGTATTTTCCGTCTGGCATCCGCAGTGTGGAGGAGCTGCCTACTGGCCTCCCTCCTACGACTCTCAGCCTCGACTGGGTGTATCCTGCCTGGGTTCCAGGAAGCCCTCCCCAAGTTGCCTGCTGGGCCTCAGAGGCCAGGATCTCTAAGCCCTCTGCTCCTTCCCTGCAGTGTCCGTGTGTTCCTCTGTTCCTCCTCCTCCTAGGCTCTTTTCCTTGACATGGTCCCTGCCTAGATATGGGTACCGGGGCCGGGACTCCCGCTCCAACCTGTTTGTGCTGCGTTCCGGGGAAGTGGTATACTTCATTGCCTGCGTGGTGGTGCTGTACCGGCCTGGGGGCGGTCCTGGGGGGCCTGGAGGCGGGGGCCAGAGACACTACCGGGGACACACAGACTGTGTCCGATGGTGAGGGCCTGGTCTGGCAGGGAGAGGGGCTGGGGGTGGTGACTTAGGTGGTCTTGGGGAGCCCACCCTCCCTAGTGTGTCCTTTCCCATCCAGCCTTGCTGTCCACCCTGATGGCATCCGGGTGGCCTCAGGACAGACGGCCGGTGTGGACAAGGATGGCAAAGTAAGGCTGAGGCCGGAGCCTGGAGGCAGGTGGGCCCAGTGCCTGATTCCCCTTTGCTCTGATCCTGTCCTCTTCCACAGCCCCTGCAGCCAGTGGTCCACATCTGGGACTCCGAGACACTGCTTAAGCTGCAGGAACTTGGACTGGGTGCCTTTGAGCGCGGCGTGGGTGCCCTAGCCTTTTCTGTAGCAGTAAGCCGTTTGGGGCCCCAGAACCCCCACTCCCAGCCTTCCTGAGCTGCAGGAGACCATTCTCGCAGGGAAGGACCTGCATCAGTTCATCTGCCCCACATCCCACCCTGGTGCGCTCAGCTCACTGGTCCTCCTGGTGTCCCTAGGACCAGGGAGCCTTTCTCTGTGTAGTAGACGACTCCAACGAGCACATGCTATCCGTGTGGGACTGTGGCCGGGGGACCAAGCTGGCAGAGATCAAGGTGTGGACCCCTGGCACCAGCACTTTCTCTCTGGGCCAGCAGACCCTCCCTCTCCATTTTGTTCCCCACATTGGAAAGTGGGGGCTGTGCCAGGGATCCAATGCACAAAGCTGTCAGGGTGCCCTTGCAAGAGCAATGGAGGTTTAGGCTGCGCTGGTTGAATCTTGTCTTCCCTTCAGAGCACAAATGACTCTGTCCTGGCTGTGGGCTTCAGCCCTCGTGACAGCAGCTGCATTGTCACCAGTGGGAAATCCCACGTCCACTTCTGGAACTGGAGCGGTGGGACAGGGGCTCCTGGCAATGGTGCCCTGGCACGGAAGCAGGGTGTCTTTGGGGTGAGGCATGGGGGGCCAGGTTCCACAGCTCTGATGCCCCAAGCCCCAGGTTGCCCTGTGATGCATTGGCATTGTCCTTAACTATGATCTCTGCCCCACTCCCCAGAAATACAAGAAACCTAAGTTCATCCCCTGCTTTGTCTTCCTCCCCGATGGGGACATCCTCACCGGGGACTCCGAGGGGAACATTCTCACCTGGGGCCGGAGCCTCTCTGATTCCAGAATGCCAGGCAGGGGCGGGGCCAAAGGTGTGTGGGCCCTGGTGGGCTGGACAGCTCCCCACCCCAGGAGCTATGGTGGGGAGCGGAGGGGCTTCTTTTTGCCTTGGAGTTTGCAGTCAGGGAGGCGGAGCTAGAAAGGGCAGAGGGAGGGGGCTGGTCAGAGCTCAGCTTGACACTGGTCCACGGCTTTCTGGATACACCTTGGTCTCCGGGCCCCCACTGTCCCCTCTGTAAGATGGGGAGTACAGCTGCTTAGGAGTGTGAGGATGAGGGGCAGTGTCCTGAAGAGGCTGTGTAGCTAAGTGTTGTTTACCACTATTGCGATGCAAACCGCACATGCCCCAAGATTGTGACTCCTGGGGCTTTGTCCACAGAGACCTACGGGATTGTGGCCCAAGCTCGTGCTCATGAAGGCTCCGTCTTTGCCCTGTGCCTTCGGCGGGATGGGACAGTGCTGAGTGGTGGTGGCCGTGACCGCCGGCTGGTGCAGTGGGGTCCGGGGTTGGTGGCCCTCCAGGAGGCGGAGGTGAGGGCAGGCCTGGGTCCAGGAGGGGAGGGGCAGCTCCCGGCTGGTCCTGGATACCTATTTCTGCCTGCAGATCCCGGAGCACTTTGGCGCTGTACGGGCCATTGCAGAGGGGCCGGGCTCTGAGCTTCTGGTGGGAACCACGAAGAATGCACTGTTGAGAGGAGACCTGGCCCAGGGCTTCTCGCCGGTTATTCAGGTTGGCATCGGTGCTGGGGGCAGGGCTGCCAGGAAGGCAGTGGTGACAGGTGCTCTGATCTGCTGCAGGGCCACACGGATGAGCTCTGGGGGTTATGCACCCACCCTGCCCAAAACTGCTTCCTCACCTGTGGCCATGACCGACAGCTCTGCCTGTGGGATGGAGAGGGACATGCGCTGGCCTGGAGCCTGGACCTCAAGGTACTGTCCTCTGAGCTCCTCCTCCCTCCCTGGCTGCTTAGCCCCATCAGCCACAGGGAGGCTTCCCACTGGCAGGAGTCGTTTAGGCTTAGGGATCTACCTGGGAGGAGGCTCTGAAGGGACAGAGACCTAGCTTTTCTGAAGATCCCTCTTGACCTCCTAACCCCCCTCTCCACCCAGGAGACTGGTCTCTGTGCTGACTTCCACCCGAGCGGGGCAGTTGTGGCCGTGGGACTGAACACAGGCAGGTGAGGGCATGGGGTTCTCTGGGATGCTGGGATGCTGGGGAGGGCTTCTCCTTGTTCTGTGGCTCTCTGCGGGAGTCAGGGATGGCTGGGTGGGAAGTGGAGCCACACGGAGCCAAGGGCCATGCTGAGTTCTGCACAGACTATACCAGTCCAGTTTCTGTGTCTTCCCCCACGGCTCCAGAGCCTAGAAGTCCCTCACCTTGATCTGCTCATTTTCCAGCCTGGAAACGTGACGGTGACCTCTTCCCTACCTGACAACCTTGTTTTTTTTTTTTTTTTTTTCCAATAACGGGGAATCTCAGTTTTGCACTGGGCTACACCTCCCCCCATCCATCTATCCATTTTTTTTTTTTTTTTGAGACTTAACTCACTGTAGCGTGAGTTGATCTCAAACTTACAATGATCCTACTGCCTCAGACTCCTAAGTACTTTGATTACAGGTGTGTACCACCTGGCCTGATCCCCTTTGCAAATTCAGACACAGGGTCTTGCTAACTTGCAAAGTTGCCCAGGTTTGTGGGCTCAGACGTGCTACCTCCTGCCTCAGCCTCCCATAATTCTGGCATCACAGCCAGGGGCACTCAAGCTTGCCATTCTCCACCCTACCTGGGGGCTCTCCTCTCCTTGCCAGGTGGTTGGTTCTGGACACAGAGACCAGAGGGATCATATCTGATGTCACCGATGGCAATGAGCAGCTCTCAGTTGTCCGGTACAGCCCAGGTGGGAGCCACCCCCACCCTGGACTCAGGTTTCCTCTGGGCCCTTCCCTCTCTGAGTGCCTTGTCTCTGCAGACGGCCTGTACCTGGCCATTGGCTCTCATGACAACACAATCTACATCTACAGTGTTTCCAGTGATGGCGCCAAATCCAGCCGCTTTGGCCGCTGTGTGGTGAGAAGGCGAGGGTTTTAGCTGGGCCTGGTGACCGTGGGTCCTTGCAGGGGCTGATGCACTGGGGGTGCATGGGAAATGGCCACGTGTTGAAGTTTTTTTATTTAGACGTGGTTAAAACAATCTCAGTGTTTATCAGTCCACACCTGCAGTGCATGCATTCACCTTGTCCTGGGTCTCTTCTCTGCACCCCACCTCTGGATCTCGATGTTCTAAAACTTTGTCCTGTGTCCCCAGGGTCACTCCAGCTTCATCACTCACCTCGACTGGTCCAAGGACAGCAACTTCATCATGTCAAACTCTGGAGACTATGAGATTCTCTACTGTGAGCAACTGGAGGAGGTTGGGGTGGACTTTATCTGAGGAGCCCCTGGCCCAGGGATGGACGAGGGTACTTGGGGAGCTCCAGGTAGAGGGGCCATCAGATTCAGATGCACAGGTATCAGTGTGTTAGGTGGAGCCGAATAGGTGCACACAGGAGGAAGCTGTGCTTGGGGGACAGTGTGCAGGTCACACCCTGCCTCCCTCTAGTGAAGGCGAAGGATGATGGCCTGGAGCCTGCTTGCCTGTCAAATGGAGGGGCAGCACCCACTAGGGTAGGGGAGAAGCCTAGGCTCCAGAGAGAGACACACGGGCCGGGCCTGACTGTCATCGTGTCACTGAGGGGCACGGGACTGACCAATGAGGGGCGGACCCTTGCATCCAGGGGACGTGGTCGGGGGCTGCAAGCTGCTGAGGAATCGCTATGAGAGCCGCGACCGCGAGTGGGCGACCTACACCTGCGTGCTGGGCTTCCACGTGTATGGTGAGCGGGATGCAGAAAGGCACAGGGCTGGGCAGGTGGGCGCGGGGCAGTGGGCTAGACTGACCCCCGCGGTGCAGGCGTGTGGCCGGATGGCTCGGACGGGACGGACATCAACTCCCTGTGCCGCTCCCACAACGAGCGTGTGGTGGCCGTGGCTGACGACTTCTGCAAAGTGCACCTCTTCCAGTACCCGTGTGGGCGCCCTAAGGTCAGCCGCTGGGCCAGGGCGGGGTTAGGCATCCTGGGCTCGGTCCAGCGCGCCCGAAACCCAGGGCCGCACTCTCCACTCCTCGGCCCAGGCGCCCAGCCGCGTGTTCGCAGGCCATGGCAGCCACGTGACGAGCGTCCGCTTCACCCACGACGATGCGTACCTCATCTCGCTGGGCGGCAAGGACGCCAGTATCTTCCAGTGGCGCGTGCTGGGCGCTGGGACCGCCACACCGTCTCGGACGCCCTCCCTGTCCCCGGCCTCTTCCCTGGACGTGTGACTGGATCGACCCTGCTCCCCACTTTGACATTCCCGGCGCCCCAAGGGGCGCCATGCACTCGGACTTTGCCCGCTGGGCCGCCCCAGCCCGGCCCGACCCGACCCGCTGCCTGCTGAGGGGCAATAAACAGATCAAAGTCGCCTCCCGGTGCCTTCGTGGGGAGTAGCTGGGTGCCTCGCGAACAGGGGGACAGGGGCGAGGGGTTGATGCAGAGGCCCACCAGCACAGCCTCTCTGACAGCAGGGCACGCTCGGTCCCGCCCTGGAGGAAGACCCAAACTGCGGCGGAAATGTACGGAAGAACCCGAGTCCGCCCCGGGGAGGGCCTGGGCCGTGGCGGAAAGGGCCGGAAGCAGCCGAGCCCGTTCCGGAAGGAGCCGAGCCGAGCCGAGCGGCGGGCCTTGTTCTCCGACCGGCAGGGCGTCCGGAAGGCGGTGAGCCGGAGGCCGCTGGCGATTCTCCGCAGCCCCGGCGCAGGCTCGCGGCGCGCGCGGGCGCGGGTGCGGGCGGCCCGGTGCGGGAGCGCGCGCGTCCCGGAAGGAGCCGAGGCAACGGGCAGGAGGGCAGCCGAGCCTCTGACCGCGATGAACCGCTACGGATGAGGCGCTGAGACGGCGAACGCATCCCGGACCCGGAGCCCTTTGTGCGGCAGCAGCCATGGCGGCCAACATGTACCGGGTGGGGGGTAAGTTTCAGGCCGGGAGCCGCGTGGGCCGGGCGCGGAGCGGGAACCGGGGCGCGGCGGGCTCGGGGTCGGACCTCCCTTCCCGAAGCCGCCCAGGATGCAGGTCCGGGGCAGAGCCGGCAGCGGGCTGCCCGCACTTTCCGGACTCGCACCCGGCCCTGCGCTCTCGGGGCCCGCTTGCCTGGCCCTGATTCGCGACCTGCAACCGCAGATTACGTCTACTTCGAGAACTCCTCCAGCAACCCGTACCTGGTGCGGCGGATCGAGGAGCTCAACAAGGTGGGCCGGCGGGTCCCCGCTCCCCAGCGCGGGTACCTTTACCTTTCTTGGGGTTTCCGCCCAGATGAAGGGCAAAGCCTTGCTGGTTATCCCCATTCATAGCCATTCATTCCTGGCGTCCTGGAGCGGCGTCGCGAGCCTAGAGGGAACTCTCCGTCTCCTGGGGCAAACGAAAGGGGCTTGGAATCTGGCTTGGAACCTACGTCTTAACTGGCTTTCTTCTGCTCGTGTGCTTAGATGTGGCTTGACTGTCGGTAGTCTCTGTGTCTCCACTCACTCTCTGCCGTGTTCCCCTCAGACTGCTAATGGCAACGTGGAAGCAAAGGTGGTCTGTCTTTTCCGGAGAAGAGACATTTCTAGCAGTCTCAATAGCTTGGCTGATAGCAATGCCAGTGAGTATCTTCGTCCACGTTCTCCCCTTGCCCACGGTCTGGGCCAGGACTTGTTCCTGCAGGTGTTGCCCTGGTAGTGTGCCCAGCCAGGGCAGAGATGAGAGTTTGGGGGTGGAGGCCTGTCTTCACATGATGGGGTTGGACGCAGGGTGGTGAGAGGACGATAAGGACGGCCAGTTTCTGTGGTGTGTGTGAGAGAGTGAGAAGAACGGTTTTACTTATTTTTTTTTTTCGAGACAGGGTATTGCTGTATACCTCAGACTGTCCTTGAACTTGTGGCAGAACTTTTGGCAGTCCTCCTACCTCAGCTTCTTGGGTGCTAGGACTACAGGCATGTGTCACTACACTCACCTGGAAGGAATGGATTTAGGGAGGGAACTTAGGGGATAAAGAAGAGCTTTAGAGAAGTAGGACACTCGGGCGGACAGCTTTGGGTGGACTGGGACAGGGCAGTGAGAAGGTCAAGCTGAGGAGGAAGGTTGTACTACGGGAACCGGGAGCCACACTTGGGCGAACAGCATTGTTTGGTGTAGCACATAGGCCCTTGGGAGTTGAAAGATGGTGAGAAAAGTTTTTTTTTTTTTTTCTTCGTTTTACATTATACTGTTTTATTTTGCCTAGTTTTTTCTTCTCTTGAGACAGGATCATCTTAGGTAGTTTAGGCTGGTCTTAAACTCACAGTGTACCCAGGCTGGCCTTGAAATTGCAGTGATCCTCCTGCTTCAGCCTCCTGAATGCTGAGATAATAGGCATGAGCCATTATGCCCAGCTGTTTTTTTTTTTCCCAGCTGTTTTCTTTTTACGCTCTCATCTCTTTAAAACTTTTGCTTTAGTTTTAATTAGTTTTTATCTTTTTTTTTTTTTGGTTTTGTTTTTCCTTTCTCTTGCTTTCAAGTTTTTTTCAGGCTGGTTTGGTCAAGAAGGGGTTAATGAACTGACCTTACCCAGATAGATGCAGGCCCTTTGGGGCTTCCAACCCCATCTGGCAGGGGCTGACCTTAGCCTTGTCCAATCAGAGGGAATGTGGGGGGTGTGGCCCCTTGCTTTAGCCCAGGGTTTCCGGAGCACAGAGGAAAGGCTAGGGTGGTTGGGTGGAACCCCCCCCCCCTTCTCTGAGGATGGAAGGTGTGCCAATGAGCCTTGCTCCTGCCCCGCCCACTTGGGGTGGGGTGGGGGTGGCCCTCAGTCCGGTTAACCCTTTACTGTAGGGTTTCAAGGTGAAGTACCTCCAGGGCAGGAAGGTGTTGGCACTGGCTTGAGCGGTGCTGTCCTTGAAAGCCCCACAAACTATTATTAGCCAAGTGGGAAGGGAGGGGTGGTTAGGGCTACGTGTGTTGGTTTAGAGCAAAGAGTCTTCTGAAGTGCAGAAAGAGGAACTGGTAAACACCACCCTGGGTGATCTTTCAAATCTTGCTGGCTTCCCAGACCTTGGGGTGTTCAGCAGGAAGAGCCAGGTGTGTAGAAGCCACTGGGCCTGGTGTGGCATCCCTGGGTCAGGGTGCATTTCTGGACACTCTTGGTACTCCAAATTCTTCCCGAGAGCACTAGTGATCGTGAAGTGGAAGGGGAGGCTGGCAGAGCAACGGCGAGTGCTTGGGTAGAGTGAGCAACCAGTTGGTGTGGTGGCCCGCACTTGGGGTCTCAGTACTCCGGGAGGCTGAGGCAGGAAGGTAGTTTCTGCTCAGCAAAGCAACTTTGAAGGCTAAGGAGGTCCTGTTTCAGTAACTACAGGACTGTGGCTGTAGGTCAGTGTTTGGCTTTGGGCTTAATCCCTAGTCTCAAAAAGACAACAGCTCTGAGAGAAAGCATTTTCTCTGTAGTAGTCCCCAAATTGCCTGTTTTTTTTTTTTGGGAGACAGGTTCTTGCTATGCAGTTCAGGCTCACTTTGAACTCTAGCAATTCTCTTGCCATCTACCACCATGCCCTGTTCCAAACTGCCTTTTTGTCCCAGGGAGCTTCTGACTTGGTCTCTTCCTTTCTGTTGTAGGGGAGTTTGAGGAGGAGTCAAAGCAACCTGGAGTATCAGAGCAGCAGCGGCATCAGCTGAAGCACCGGGAGCTTTTTCTGTCCCGGCAGTTTGAGTCTTTACCAGCCACCCACATAAGGTAGAGGACACCTCAGGTCAGGACACCTGGTAGGTGGAATTGGTTGGAAGGGCTTACTCAGGCTCCTGGCTATCTCTTGCAGGGGCAAGTGCAGTGTAACCCTCCTCAATGAGACAGATATCTTGAGCCAGTACCTGGAAAAGGAGGTGAGGAGATGCTGGGGAGGACAGCAGCGGAGCAAGGAGCTTGTGTCTGTAAATTCTTCCCTTGAGATCCCTGGGCAGAGCCCTGCTTCTGCATGCCGTGTTCTTGCCTTGTTGCTTACCCAGTTTTCCTCCCCCAGGACTGCTTTTTTTACTCACTGGTGTTCGACCCTGTGCAGAAGACGCTGCTAGCTGACCAAGGGGAAATCAGAGTTGGTTGCAAATACCAAGCAGAGATCCCTGATCGCCTGGCAGAGGGTAGGCAACAGCGTGGCTGCCCAGGGCACTCCCTGTGGCATGGTCAGTGTAGCTGGCATGTCCTGTCCTTCAGGGAAGTCTGCAGGGTCTGTGTTTTGCCTGTGCTAGGAGGTGGCCTAGGAAGCCTTTCAGGCAGATGCCACGATTGGGACGATACTGAGAGTCGAAGTGGCCAGTTGATAGCGTGCACATGAGAAGAAGGGAGAATGACGGCTTGGGCACTGGGTACCGCTTACCGACCCTCTTTCTGGTCATGTTTCCCGCTCCCCAGGAGAGCTGGACAATCGCAATCAACAGAAGATGGAGATGAAGGTCTGGGACCCAGACAACCCCCTCACAGACCGGCAGATTGACCAGTTCCTCGTGGTGGCCCGGTGAGGGTGGACGTGTGGCTAGAAGGCTGTGGAGCTGTGGATGTGGCTGAGTTCCGTGTGTCCTAGCCACGTGTGGGTGGCACTCTTTCCCCTCACCCTGCTCCTGTGTTTCCTGACTTCCTGATCTTACTCGCAGAGCTGTGGGGACCTTTGCAAGAGCTCTGGACTGCAGTAGCTCCATCCGGCAGCCCAGCCTGCACATGAGTGCAGCTGCCGCCTCCCGAGACATCACCCTGGTGAGCAGCCTCCGCGGGAGCTGGGCTTTATCACTGTACAGCTGGCAGCGCCTGACACAGGGGAGACTCATGCATGCCCCTGAGTGCAGATGAGTGTTCAGAGGGCCGCGGGCTGGTGGTGGCGTCCAGGCTCCGGGGTCCTCAGTTGCCTCCTTCTTTCTGTATTTTTTTTTTTTTTTTTTTTATTGAAACAGGGTCTCGCTATGCAGTTCAGGCTGGCCTTAAGCTCACTTTTGTAGCCCAGGCTGGTCTCGAACTCGCATCGATCCTCCTGCCTCAGCCTCCTAAGTGCTGGGATTACAGGTGTGAGTCACCACGCCTGGCTGTTTCTTTTTTTTTTTTTTTTTTTAAAGAAAAACCCTGTATGTATGTATGCACGTGTGTATGTATGTATGTATGTATGTATGTATGTTATGGCCGGCTCAGCCTGCCCTGGAGATGGGGCTGTCGCAGCATGTGGTGCCAGGGATCAAACTACAGTCCCTGGTGTTGCCTAAGCAGGCGCTTCAGACTGCTGAGCTATATCGCCAGCCCTCCTTTCTGTAGTTTCATGCCATGGACACGCTGCAGAGGAATGGCTACGATCTGGCCAAGGCCATGTCCACCCTGGTGCCCCAGGGGGGCCCGGTGCTGTGTCGAGATGAGATGGAGGAGTGGTCTGCCTCTGAGGCTATGTTGTTCGAGGAGGCCCTAGAGAAGTATGGGAAGGATTTCAATGACATTCGTCAGGACTTTGTAAGTGCGTGGGGCTAGAAGGGAGGCAACAGGAACCAGAGCCAGTTGCCACCTCACTCCTTTGCTTTCTGTGCTGCTCAGCTGCCCTGGAAGTCACTTGCAAGCATAGTCCAGTTCTATTACATGTGGAAGACCACAGACCGGTATATTCAGCAGGTGCGTTGGGTGGGGTGCTGTGCAGGGCTGTGGGTGATATCTGTGGAGTCACTGATTTTCCTTCTTTCTTTTTTTTTTTTTTTTAAACTTTATTTATATTATGGCCAACTCAGCCTGCCCAGGGGGTGGGGCTGGTGCAGCATATGGTGCAGGGGATTGAACCGTGGTCCCTGTTGCCTAAGCTTACCTGAGCAGGCACTTTGGACCACTGAGCTATCTCGCCCGGTCCCTTCCCTCTTTCTTCCTGCAGAAGAGACTGAAGGCTGCTGAAGCAGACAGCAAACTGAAGCAGGTCTACATCCCCACCTAGTGAGTCCCTGGGCAGGGAGACTGGCGCATCTTCCTTCTCTTCTCCCAGCTTCTGCCCTCCTCAGTGATTTGGGGTGGCCAGGTGCAGAATGGAATGGTGGAGGTGGGTGCAGCTTGGGTAAATGCATGCTTAGCACACAGCGCATGTGAGGCCCTGGCTCAGTCCCCAGCCCTGGAAGGGGAAAATTAGAGATAAGTTCTTTTTCCAGGCCGTCTGTGCATGCCTGTAATCCCAACAATACTCAGGAGGCTGAGGCAGGATCCCCATGAGTTTGAGGCAAGCCTAGACTACATAGTGAGGCTCTGTCTCCAAGAAAATAAAAAAATCTCTGTTTCTTGACTGGTTCCTTGCCTGTATTTTTTTCATCAGCACTAAGCCCAATCCTAATCAGATCATTTCTGTGGGTTCAAAACCTGGCATGAACGGAGCTGGATTCCAGAAGGGTCTGACCTGTGAGAGCTGCCACAGTGAGTTGCAGGGCAGGATGGTGGGGCTGGGTGTGGGTGTGGGGCCTACGGGGCTGCTTTCTCACCAACAGACCCCCTTTCCTGTAGCGACACAGTCTGCCCAGTGGTATGCCTGGGGCCCACCCAACATGCAGTGCCGTCTCTGTGCTTCCTGCTGGATCTACTGGAAGAAGTATGGTGGGCTGAAGACCCCAACCCAGCTTGAGGGAGCTGCTCGGGGCTCCACAGTAAGGATCAGTGTGGGGAGAATATAAGGGAGCTGACCTGAGTACCACCTGGAGCAGAGCCCTTGCCCTGGGCAAGTATGGGGGTGGCTGGAAGGTTGGGGGTCAGTGAGGTCCCTAGACAGCAACAGGTGGTTCTGTATAGGGAGTGGAGGGAGGAAGGTGGCCTCAGGACCACGTTCTCTGTGCCCTTCCTCCAGGAGCCACACTCGAGGGGTCATCTGTCTAGGCCTGAAGCCCAAAGTCTCTCTCCCTATACGACCAGCGCCAACCGGGCCAAGTTGCTGGCCAAGAACAGGCAGACATTCCTGCTCCAGACCACAAAGCTGACCCGGCTTGCCCGGCGGATGTGCAGGGACCTGCTGCAGCCAAGGAGGGCGGCCCGGCGGCCCTATGCCCCCATCAATGCCAATGCCATCAAGGCAGAGTGTAAGGACTTGGTGGGGGGCCAGGGGCCCCGAGCTATGGGGAGTCACCCCAGGCCTGGCTGTCAGGAAACCTAGGTCCTGTGGCCCCTTGAAAGCTTGCGTCCTTTTCTCCAGGTTCCATCCGCCTTCCAAAGGCTGCCAAGACACCGCTGAAGATTCACCCTCTGGTGCGGCTGCCCCTGGCAACAATTGTCAAGGATCTAGGTATGGAATAGGCAGCAGATTTGGGTGGCATCAGGCACCCAGGTCCACTTCTCTCAAGAACCTTTTTTTTTTTTTTTTTTTTTGGTGGGATCAGGGTTCAAACTCTGACCTTGCACTTGCCACGCAGGCGCTTATGCCACAGAGTTATCTCCACAGCCCCTTCAAGAACCTTCTTAAGTTGAAGGGGAGTTTAGTCCGACAAACTGCTGCTCTGGTGGTTGGTTTCTTTTTCTTTCTCACTTTGTAGCCCAGGGTGGCCTTGTGCCTCAGCCTTCTGAGCACTGGTGTTACACGGATGGTCACTGAGCCCAGGTTTTTTTCGTTTTTTGGTGGTGCTGGAGATTGACCCCAGGGCCTTTCATATCTTAGACAAGTAACTGTTGTACTACTGAGCTACATTTTCAGCCTAATAGTGTGAGCTTGTGGTTGTTGCCTGGTTGTGTATCATGGTACGCATGAGCTTGTGAATACTGGTAACTACTTTTAGGCCCTTCCCCCATGCGTTTGAGGGGTCCAGGTACTCTTGGCTGAGAGTAAGGAGAAGGAACTAAGAAAGGGGAACTGTAGGGTAGAGGTCTGAAAAATTCTTTTTCCCCTGACAGTGGCTCAGGCACCTCTGAAACCAAAAACACCTCGGGGAACCAAGACCCCCATCAACAGAAACCAGCTAACTCAGAACCGGGGCCTGGGAGGCATCATGGTGAAGCGGGCCTATGAGACGGTGAATGTCTGGCACAAGGGGCCTGGCTGGGGAACCTTTAATTTTATAGAAGTCTTGAGTCTTTCCTCACTGTGTGCCCTTGTCCTCTTGCAGATGACAGGGGTAGGAGTTCCCTTCTCTGCCAATGGAAGGCCTCTGGCCTCAGGGATCCGCTCAGGCTCACAGCCAGCAGCCAAACGTCAGAAACTAAACCCTGCAGATGCACCCAATCCTGTGGTGTTTGTGGCCACAAAGGACACCAGGTAGGGTGTGCACGGGGCTGGTGGTAGCTGGCCGACTCCCTGGGAGGCCTCGGGGTTCTCTGCACTTCTTGTGTTTGTCCTGCTTTCCCTGCAGGGCCTTAAGGAAGGCTCTGACCCACTTGGAGATGCGGCGGGCTGCCCGGAGGCCCAACTTGCCCCTGAAGGTGAAGCCAGCACTGATCACAGTGAGGCCCCCCGTCCCTCTGCCTGCACCCTCTCATCCGGCCAGCACCAGTGAACCCATTGTCCTGGAGGACTGAGCTTCGAGGGCCAGGCAGCCAGGGTGGAGCCCCGGATCCCCATCTCCCTTCTGAAGCAGAGGGACTGGGGGACCATGGGGCTGGGTGACCTTGGCCTTACCACCTGGGGATGGGGCCCACCTCCTTGTTTCTCCCTGGCTGTGGCCAGGAGCCCATGGACACCTGGCCACACCCAGGGCTCCTTCCACGCAGTTTCAGGAGGCGGCTTTTTTAATTTTTTAAAGATTTCACCTCCCTTTGTGAAAGGGACAGGGGAGGGAAAGAGTGACAGTTCTCAGGTGATGGCACCTGGCTGGGGTGGGGGATCATGCACAGTCCTGTCTTTTATTCCTAATTGGGGGGAGGGTGCTCTCTTCCTGTCCGGTGTCCGGACTTTGCTGATTGGTATTCGAGGCCCCTGAGCTGGCATCAGCCCTGGCCTATGCTTGCTTTCTTCCCTTCCCCCTCTGCCTTTTGTATGCCAATTCTCAGAAATAAAGATCTTTTGTCTGTTTTTTTAACCTCGGATTCTGTACTTGGTTCTTACAGTTACAAATAAACTGCTTTTAGTCTCTCCCGGCTCAGCTGTTCTCTGCCCAGAGTGGGTGTGGGTGTATGTTGTGGGTGTCTGAGAGGAAGAATAAAGGGCAGACCCTAAAGAAGTACACGGGGAGCAGAACTGGGGGATGGATGTGTGGCTGGGAAAGGTGGCCTGCTGCCAGCCCTTGCTGGCCATCTATTTGCCTTTTTGCTACTGCGTCTTGACCAGGGCTTTCACACACAGGACAGCCCAGCAGTTTTGGAGACACAGACTTACAAGCGGCCCATGCTGGGCCCACACTCGTGACCCTGCCTCATCCTCCTAGAATGGTGGATTGGGGAATGTGCCACTGCTGGGCCCAACGCTCAGGTGCAGTGGGGCCCACGGCAGTGCAGGGAGCTGGCTGGCTGCTGGCCTTTCCGGGGACCGGGGTGTTGGCAGTGGAGTACGGTGTCAACTGCTTGGAGTGTGCGGTCCAGGTCCAACAGTTCCTCTCCTATCTGGGCGCCCTCGAGGAGAAGCTCAGGCTGCCCCGCTCCTCGGGGGCCCTGCTACGGCACTCAATTGGCCCCAATGTTCGGCCACAAGCCGTCGCGGCTGCAGGGATGCGCGGCTCTGAGCCCCGCGCCCTCCTCCCTGCTGTAGTTTGCTCACCCGGATCTGCCCCGCTCTGCGGGCGGTGAGGGCCCTTCTCGCAGAAGCAGCGATCAATCGGTTCAGCAGCGCGGGGTAGAACAGCTCAGCCAAGGAGTTGGCCCCGCCCTAGCGGGGGAGAACTGCCTTATGAATATTTACGCTTTGGGCCAATCAACGCCGGCAAAGCTTGGCGGGCAGGCCGCGGAGCCTCCCAGGCCCGTATCGGAACCTTAGTTCAGGGGCCCAGTTTCCAGGAGGGGCGGGTGGTGCGCTCAATTGGAGCCTGCGTCACTTCCTGTAAGCTGGCGGAAGTCACTTCCGAGAGCGCCGCGGTCTCAGAAGTGAGCTCCGGCGGAGGCTGGAGCGATCCCTTTGGTCTGCGCTGCCGAGTCGCCATGGAGGCGGGGGATTCGGATGTCGAGTCGCTGCCGCGTGGGGGTTTCCGCTGCTGTCTTTGCCAAGTTGCCACAGCCAACCGTAAGCGGTGGCTAGTGAGGGTGGTGGGGCGTTCGAATGGTGGTCGTAGACCATAGCTCGTGTGAAGTTCTGGCGGGGCCACTCACCTTCGTGCTCTCTGCACGTCAGCGGGGACTGCAGAGTGGGGATGCCCCACACTCCGCACCCTCCTTGCTGCTGTACGGAGGACCGACAACGAAAGCGCCGTGGTTCCTTGGCCCTGTAGCCATCTCTTGTGGGCCCCTGCTCCGCGCCCGATGCTTTGCTGGCCAGGAGGAAGAGCGAGGTTCTCGGTTGCAGGTGCCCCCATCTAGGTGGAGATGGAGCCGTGGCATCGCAGAGAATGCCGAGTGGGGAACCCTGTAGGATCTCCTCAGAGGCCAGCATGGGTGAGACGATAGGACAAGCAGCAGAAGGTGCCTGCGAGGACCAAGCAGCGAATAGGGTTGGAAGTGGACTTGGTCTTCGTAGGGCAGTAAAAAGCGCGCCACGGAACCTCACATTTCGCTTCGGAAGCCCAGAATCTCTATCTCAATCAATAGAGTCTTCCATTTTTCCTTTTCCCGCTTAATGGCGCCGGCCTGTTTCTAGACCAAGCTGGAAATCAGAAGTCTCATTGGCTCCACGGTGCTTTGGTCCCCCGAGGCAGCTGATTAGACAAATACTACAAGCAGTGAAACTGGCCCCACCACATACCGGACTCCGCCGGTTGTTACTGTACTATAGGGCCGGCCAGATAGCTCAGCGGATTAAGGCGCCTGCTTAGGCGGACTCCAGGCTTGGACCGGGTCGGTCCCCTGCATTGTGTGCCGGTCTCGCGCCTTGGGCGCTCTGAGAAGGCGACTGAAAGCGTGGTGGCGCTCGCGCCAGTGCCCTCCCCTTGGGAGGCTGAAAACGGGAGGAACATGAGGGTCCCTACAAGTCGGATCAGTGTAGTGAGATCCTGTGGACCCTGTACTTCTAAATACATTTTAAAAAATGTGCTATGTGGAAGGTGTTGTAGTTATTCACTTTTAAATCTAAAGAAACTGATACACGGAGAGATTAAGCAACTTGCCCGAAGTCCCACAAAGATTGATAGTGCTGGGTTTGAATTTAGAGCAACTTTGGTCCTGTGCTTGCAGTTACTATACCATATCCACAGTTGATTAATGAGAATTATCCAGGTCCTGAGTTCTCAGTCTGAGCTAGATAAGTACCTCTTGATTTCTTTACAGTCTGCAGGTGTTGCCTTACTTAGCACATCTATAGCTTGTGTGTGTTTGTGTGGGGGGTACTGGGGATTGACCTCATGACGTTTTACATGCTGGTCAAGTGTTCCATGACTAAGCTATATCCCCAGATCTCTTAGGAAATTTTGTATTGAAATGCCGGCCAGACAGTTCAGCGGACTAAAGCACCTTAGGCACAGTGGCCTGGGTTCCATTCCCTAGCTTGACGTGCGGGCTCCGCCCCTACCTGGGGGTTCGCTGAGACACGATTGAGACTGGGCGACATGGCGTTGGGGCCGTTTCTGTAATCCCAGCGCTTGGAAGGCTGAAAACAGTATCACTACGAGTCCATAGTGAGACCCTGTAGACCTTGTACTAAATACAAAAAAAAAGAAAAAGAAATATGAAATTTTGTATTGAGGCAGCTTCTAGGTTTCCTAGGTTGAATTTGAAGTTTTAATTTTGCTTCAGGCTTGAAGCATGTGACACCATGCCTAATGATTTACTGCATGGCGATGATTTAAGAATGACCAGCTGGTGCCCCTTTATAGGTTTTCTCTTTATAAGTTTGTAATCCTAGCTGTTTAGGCGGCTAATATAGGAGGATTACAAATTTGAGGCCAGCCTGGACAATTTAGTGAACTCTGTCAGAGTACAAAATAAGGCCTGGGGATGTCTGTAGATCAGTGGTAGAGAACCTCTGGGTTCATCTCCTAGTGTGTGTGTGTAGCTGACAGTCACAGACCATGCCCATAATCCCAGCACAGTAGAGTAAGGTAGGAGGAGAGGCAGTGCAAGCCCAGGCTGGGGAATTTAGTGACCTAACTAGACCCTAGTCTCAAAAGTAAAAATAATTTTAAAAAGAAAGAAAAGAGCTACTTAGAGTGTGCTACTCTGGAAACGACTTAGAGCTTGTTATATAGACAGATGCACAAGAATATCGAGTAGAAGGAACCAGGACTTCATTCAAAGGTCACACTTTTTATTTTTCCTGAGACAGGGTTTCACTATGCATCTCAGGCTTGCCTTGAACTCACTTTGGAGCCCAAGCTGGCCTCAAACCAGGTGCAAGGTCCTGAGTTTGATCCCTGACACCAAAAAACAAAAAAATCCTCCAACAAACCATCTCACAGCAGTCTTCCTGCCTCAGCTTTCCAAGTGCTGGATTTATAGGTGCATGCCACAATGCCCATCTTTGTTTTGCTTTTTGAGACAGGGTCTTGCGATGGCGTTCAGGCTGGTCTTGAACTCACTGTGTAGCCCAGGCTGGCCTCATGTTGGTGGCAGTCCTACCTCAACCTTCCAACTGCTTCAAAGGCCACACTTTTGTGGTTTGGACAATCAGCAAAATTTAAAGTATTCGGAATGGTGGTAGGGTACACTGAGGCACAGCCTAGATGTTCTTGTTTTGGTCTTGTCTCTACAGGACCCAGCTTAGACGCCCACTTGGGAGGTCGGAAGCACCAGCATCTGGTAGAACTGCGAGCTGCCAGAAAGGCCCAGGGACTTCGGAGTGTGTTTGTTAGTGGTTTTCCCAGGGATGTGGATTCGGCAGAGCTGTCTGAATACTTCCAGGCATTTGGACCTGTGGCCAGCGTGGTCATGGACAAGGACAAGGTAGAGTGGCCCTGCGGTAAGGAGTGAATCAGGCCAAGAGGGAGCAAGCAGCAACCTGGTCTGCCTGGCTCTGAATGTGGCCTGGCCTTTCTGAACACCACAGAAGGTGGGGTAATCCAGTTCTATAAGGTCACGTTGTCCCCCATACCTCTGAACTTTTATCCAATCCCAAAATAATTGACGAGGGACAGCTCTTTTTTTTTTTTTTTAAATTAAGGCCGGCTCAGCCTGCCCTGGGGGTGAAGTTGGTGCAGTGTGTGGTACCTGGATTGAACCGTGGTCCCTGCGGTTGCCTAAGCTTTCTTAAGCAGGCACTTTAGACCACTGAGCCATCTCGCTGGCACCTCATTTTTTTCTGTATCTTTTTTTTTTTTTTTTTAAATGTATTTGATTGTTACAGGGTCTCACTGTGCAGCTCTGACTCATAGTGATCCTCCTGTTTTCAGCCTTCCCAGCACTGGGATTACAGGTATGCGTCACCCTGCCTGGTCTTGGTGGCCAGCCCGATGCACCAGAGCAGGGCTGGCAGGGCACGTGATGTTGGGATTGAATCCTGGGTACTTAGCCTGCTGAGCTATCTTGCCATCGTTTATTTTCTGTATTTTTATTTGCTGGCTAAATGTTTATTCACTGCAACCTTTGTATTAGATACCAGAGCTGTATCCTAAGTAATGAGGGAGATAGATTCTTGCTTGCATGAAGTTTATAGGCTACAGAAGCTGGACTCAGTGGTGGAACACACCTGTAACTACCATCTGGGAGGCTGAGGCAGGGAGATCATTGGGAGCTCCAGGCCAGTCTGGGTGACAGAGCAAGAAAGACTCTGTCTCAAAAGAAGAAGAAGGTCACCATCGTGATCACACCACTGGAGGATCACCCCCTGCAAGAAACTGCTTGATAGCACGGGGAAACTTTTTAACTACTGTCAGGATATTCTGACCAACCACTTCAAATATTTTTTGTTGTTTGTTTTTTAATGTACTTAGTACAGGGTCTACAGGGTTTACAGATTTTCACTATGGACTTGTAGTGATCCTCTGTCATCTCCCAAGCCCTGAGATGACAGGCACACCACCATACCCAGTCTCAGTCACTGTCTCAGTGTGCCCTGGGGTGGGGCCGGCACAGCAAGCTGGAGATCTAATCCTGGTTTCTGCTCCTGCCTAAGCAGGTACTTGCTTGCGCGCGCTCGCTCGCTCTCTCTCTCTCTCTCTCTCTCTCTCTCTTTCTCTCTTTTTTTCTCTGAGCAGGATAGATTTATTGGGGGAAAGAAAGCTCCTGCTCGAGAGAGGAACAGGAGGGGGACCTGAGCGGGTTGTCCGCCATAGGTGCTTAGTCCACTGAGTTATCTGGCTGGCCGATTACACACTCATTCTTTTTTTATTTTTATTTATGTTATTTATTTTATTTTTTTGTCTGAGACAGGGTCTTGCTATGCAGCTCAGGCTGGCCTTGAGCTCACTTTTGTAGCCTAGGCTGGTCTTGAACTCGCACTGATCCTCCTGCCTCAGCCTCCCAAGTGCTGGGATTACAGGCGTGTGCCACCATGCCCGGCTTCATTCTTTTTTTAAGTATTTATTTATTTATTGGACCAGGATTCAAACTCACGACCTTGCACTTGCAAGGCGGTCACTTGTGGCACGGAGCTATCTCCCCAACCCTACTCACTCATCCTTGATAGTTTTTTAAAAACTTTTTAAAAAATCAGTCAATTAATTAATTAATTATTTTCTTTGGGGCACTGGGGTTCAAACTCACGACCTTGCACTTGCCAGGCAGGCACTTGTGCCACAGAGCTATCTCCCAAGCCCTGATAGTTTTTTTTTTTTTTTTTAAATCTTGCTTCCGGGGGCTGGCGAGATGGCGCAGAGGTCTAAAGCGCTGATTTAGGCAACCACAGGGACCGTGGTTCTATCCCCAGCACCACATGATGCGCCAGCCCCACCCCCAGGGCAAGCTGAGCTAGTCATAATACAAATAAATACATAAGGTTTAAATAAAAAAAAAAAAAATCTTCCTTCCGGGGTATAGCTCAAGGGCCAGTGGTATAGCTCAGGGGACTAAGCGCTTGCTTAGGGAAGTGCAGGGGCCAGGGTTCAGTTCTTGGCCCCACCTGCTGCACTGCCCTGCTTTGGAGCACACTGAGCTGGTGATGGAGTCCAGGGGTGGTGGCACGGGCCTACAATCTCAGCACTTGGGAGGCAGGAAACAGGAGGATCACTATGAGTCCAAGCTGCATAGTGAGACCCTGTAGAAAAAAGAAAAAAGAAAAGACAAATCTTGCTTCCATGTGCAACTGTTTAAGACTGTCCCTCTAATCCCCTGAAGCAAGTTCACTTATGTGGTGCTGCATTGTTGGATCCCACCAGCCGTGAGGCTGTGTGCGGACCACTCGGGTGAGGCTCCCAGACCTCGTGGAGCGCTGGCCCTGCCGGTGTAGGCCTTGGGTTTCCCCCAGGAACACCAGAGGAAAAAGCCGAAGGGCCTCAGCAGCGGGGGTTTATGCTGGGATGGAGTAGGGCCAGACTGTTAGAGCTTCCTTTTAGTGACTGGATTCTAAGCAATTGGAATATGAAGTTCAATTTTCTTCTTTTTTTAAAAAATGTACTTAGCACAGGGTCTATAGGGTCTCACTGTACAGATTGGGCTTGTAGTGATCCTCTTGTTTTCAGCCTCCTAAGCACTGAGATTGTAAGTGCATGCCACCAAGCCCAGGCTTGATTGCCTTCTCAGCATGCCCCAAGGGCAGGACCTGCAGGGCACTTCAATTTTCTTTTATTCTCCTAAGAAGCCCAGTGTGGGCAGCCCAGGATTCCAGTCCAGCTGTTTGCATCCGTGCTTATGCTGCTGCTGTTTCCACAGCTCCTGGGAAAAGATAGGCAGGTAAAAGGCTATAGGTAAAAGGCCAGTGACTACCAAGTCTGACTCCTTTCCTTCCTCGTCTTTTTTGAGGAAAATGCTTCCCAGAGGCCTCCTTGGAAAACTTTGTCTTCTCTCTCCTTAGCTAGAACTCTACTGCATGGTTATCCCCCACTGTAGCTAAGCCAGGAAAATTAAGTTTTTTCAGTTGGAGACTGCCTCTCAACAAAATTTTGTCCTGAAGAAAGAGAATACATGGGTTGGCATCATCTTGCATCATGCAGCCAAGGTTACTTCTTCAGAAAGCCCAGTGTCCCCATTTTGTCTTGTATTTACTTCATTTGTAGAGAATGATCTTTTGCTTTCTTGTGTTTTATTCCTCTTGGTTTTTTTGAGACAGGTCTCACTGCGTGGCTAGGCTGGCCTTGAACTTACTATGTAATCCAAGCTAGCCTGGAATTACAGTCCTCTTGCCTCAGCCTCCTGAGTGCTGGGACTGCAGGTGTGTGCCGTCTTGTCTGCTAAAGTGTTTATTAATTTCTGTCCACCAGTTCTATGCCAGGAAATCTAAATCATTTAATCTCCACGATTGCCTTGGGGAAAATCGTCAGTAAGAAGGTGATTTTTTTTTTGTCTTTTTTTTTTTTTTTTTTT
>PVKN010000600.1:0-35603 GCA_004027915.1 Capromys pilorides
AGAGGCAGAGGCAGAGGGAGAGGCAGAGGCAGAGGCAGAGGCAGAGGCAGAGGCAGAGGCAGAGGCAGAGGCAGAGGCAGCTCGGGCTAAGCTCCCCTCTCCGTGTGCAGCACAGATCCTCAGGACTTACCACCATTACGCTTCAATTCCAGAAGTTTTAGTCACATCTTGACAGTCGCACAAAACAGCGACCAAGCCCACAGCGCATGGCTTTCAGGGTCACTAGAGACCTACAGCAGCGCGTGTCATGACTGTGTTTCCTGGATGGCTCAGGATGCACCTCTGAGGAAACCATTCCTGGGTGAATAACAGTGACACACCGGCGAAGAGAGCGACTTGGTATACTGCTTAGGGTGTGATCGGTACTCACGTCCCCCATTAGTTCAACGAGGGCTTCACAGTTGCTAGTGTTTTTCTCGTCCCCTAGAAATCCTGAGTCATATATTGAACCAGGTCATATCTCTAATTTTTCAGCAGTGAATTCTTTACATTTAATTTCTGGTCCATTTTTGCTATACGTAGCGTTCACCCTCACCACAGGGAAGCTGGGCCTGCCCGTGTCATCTTCCTCCTTCATCCTCATTGTCCTCCCCTCATCAATCTTGCCTTCCTTTGCTCTTTCCACTCATCTAGAAAACGTCCCCACTCCCTCACACCCTTTCCTTGCTGCTCTCCCTGGGGCGCCCTGTTATCGGAACATTTTCTTCCTGCTTCCTAGGTCCTGTCACCTCCTTCCTTATTGACCTTTGAGGTTTCTCATATGAGAAAAACATAGTACACTCAGCCAATGTCACTTAAAATTATGTTATCCAGTTCAGGTGTGTTGCCCTGTCTATAAGTGCCTCAAGTGTAGCTTTCTTTGTGACAAAAATTACACTTTTGCAAGTAAAAACCACACTTTCTTTATCCATCCGATTGCTGATGGGCATATGGACCGTTTCTAAGATTTAGGTACTACAAACTGTGCCGCTGAAGCGTGGGCGTGCATACGAGCCCCGGTGGGACACTTGCACCTCTTGAGAGAGACCCTGGGAGGAGCGCGTGGGCCCGACAGGACCCTTGGCTTTCTTTTTTTGAGGAATCTCCATGCTGATTTCTGTAGTATTGCACCAACTTGCATTCCAGCAACAGTGGAAAAAAATCCTTTTCCCCTACAGCCTCATAGGTACTTGGTATTGTCTGATTGGCTGACAGCAGCCATCCTTTCTGGAGTGAGGCAGAGTCTCAGGGCCACTTCACGTGATATTTCTCCATGGACCAGTGATGTCCAGCATTTTCTCTTATATTAATTTACTCTTTGCATTTCTTTGACTGAGAAGCATCTATTCATTTCAGAAGCCTATTTTTGGATCAAGTCTTTAAATTTGTGGGCGGGCCTAATTTTTGGAGACCTTTCTATGCTCCAGATGTGAGCCCATTGTCTGAGGAAAAGCCAGCGGAGTGTGTTCCACATGCGTGGCTGCCTCTCTGCTCCGCTCATGGTTTCTTTTACTGTTCAAAGGCTTTTGAATAAGATGCGACCTCAGCTGTTGCTTCATGCAGCGGCGAATCTTCTGGCAGCACCTTAGATGCCTTCCTCGGGAGACCTTTCTCGGGTTTCAGCAGTTGTATCAGCTCAGTAGGTCCTCTTGGCTCCTGCTGGTGTTGGTCCTGGTGACACTTGCTCACACTGTCACGTTGCGCTATGCCTGCACAGGGGAGACCTGCCCTCCATGTCTATTCCAACCCAGAGAATGACCCACAATGCCTGCACAGGTCCTGTGCCCGGGGGCCATGCACGCTGCAGGCCTGCTGCATAGGGCTCGGCCTGGGTCCACGATGTCCCAGTGTGCTCTGAGTTCAGAGCTGGGGCTGCAGGAGCTAAGCACGTCTAGGAAAGGCTGTGTACCAGTGGCTGCACTGTTACTGAGGGCCTCAGCCCAGTGCTGCTAGGGGTGGGCCTCGCTCTGGGGGGTGGTTGCAGGGTGTGGCCAGCAGGTGGCTCTGTTCACCAGGTCCTGCTCTCACTTTATGGCTGACTGCCTCTCCACAAACACCTTCCTCCTCTTCAAGTCCTAGCCACGCCTCCTCTGCCCTGGAGCAGCTGCCCCTGCTCCCCAAACTGTGAGCCAGACAAACTACTCCTTTAAGTTGCAAGTGTCAGGTGTGCTGTTCTGGTGACAGGAAAGCAGGTTAAATAACATGGAGAAGGTGGCCAAGTTGATCTGAAACACAAAAGCGACTGAGAAACACATGCTCTTGTGGGGAGGGAGAAGCATCCAGAGGACTCATGACCTCAGCAGGGCTGTGTGGAGCCAGGAGCGAGAAGTCTCCTCAGCATTCCTGGGCTTGCCGCTGCTGCCTTTGGCACTGTATAAAGTGACCCTGGGGGCATCCGGTGTGCCCTGATACCAGGCTCCCTGGAGAAAGTTCCCCAGAGGGCACCTTTTGCCTCTCAAAGGCTGTGTTAGTAGGTGGCCTCACCCTAAACTTGAGAACAAGCAATGCAGTATTTGGACACTGGTCAACAAAAATTATATATATATAATTTATTTTAATTAATTTGTCACAGGGTTTCCCTATGTAGCTTGGACTCCTAGTGATCCTCCTGTCTCAGCCTCCCCAGCACTGGGATTGCAGGTGTGTACCACCATGCCTGATATCCATGGCTGGCACAGCCGGTGTGTCACAAGGTACAAGGGATCGAGCCTGTGTCTTTGCCTTTGCCAGGCAGGCTCTTAGACCACCGAGCTGTCTCTCCAGCCCTACTTGTCAACTTTAAGGAAAATCTAAATTCATTCATTTTCATGAGGCCAAAGGCCATGATTAAATGGCGCCCACTAGCGCCGGGTGCCGAAGAATCCCATGGTGCTGTCGGTTCCCTGAGAGGCAATTCTGGGTCTGCAGACGTCTCCCTCCGCGCGTGACTGCAGATTGCTGGAGGCTGTGTGGCGGTGCACAGCGGCCGAGGACGCCAGGCAAAGCAGGGAGACCCATTCCTACAGAGAGACTTGCCTGAAGCGGCCTCTCACCTCCTGGATTTCTGGAAAGTAACGTTCTCAGGAGCAAGTGCTCGTGTTAAGAAAGGCAGTTTCTATTGGTTCCCATCATGTGGCTAGGGTTGTCCTCAGAGTTTTAGAGCTGTGGGGTCACATGGGAACCGGGCTTGGGGGACAATGCTGGATGACACATTCTTCTGATGCCATCATGTCCTTCTGGACAATGTTTTCTGAGCCACTGCTCAGTAAGTGCAATCCAGTGAGACAGGCGTGCAGGTACACGGGAGAGTGAGCGAAGCGGGCCTGGAGGGGAGGTGGCCTGGCCACCTGGAGCATGCCCGGGTGGCTGGGCACCTCGGGGCTAAGGCTGTGGGCAGTGATGGGGATCACAGCAGCAGCAACACTACCACCACTGACACCACGGCAGCCACCACCACCACCACTGCCACCACCACCACAACCCCTGAAACCTGCAGAAAAAGAAGTCTCTGCAAAGGGCAACCTGGCACTTCGGTTTTCCTTGCTAGATTTTATACTGTATAAAATATTTTTGAAGAAAGAACGCTTATCTCCTACCGCCTTTAACATATTTCTTTTCTTTGTGTTTGAGCAAACAGTCCCATGTCTTCATTTTGGTTTTAGGTGCGCAGATCTACAGCCAGCTCTCTTGCGGCCGCTTTTACACAAGTGACATTATTCAGCCCTCCTCGACAGACTGCCAGGCCCTGTGACCTGGGCTCCCAGAGGAAGTTCGGGGGCTCCAGAATTCCAGACACGAGTCCAAGGTCGCCAAGTGGCAGAGACGTCATGGCCAAGGAAACCAGCTTCTCTTCCAAGCAAGTCCAGTCTCCGCGGTGTTCTGGTAGCTTCACCCCTTCACGTCCCCAGCCTCAAAGCCGGAATAACAGTCTGTAAAGCCCAGCCCCGCGCGGGCGCGGCTGCCGCCCTTTCCAGCCTCCTGAGGTCGGTGCAGGACTCAGAGCACGGTGGATGAAAGCGCAAGAGACCGGAACGCGGCGGCAAGACTGCCACCTGGTGGTGGTGCGGTGTCTGCGGCCCCGGCAGCGGCGGGTGCCTCTCCCGCACCAATGAGCACACTGAGAGCTATATTTTTATTGGTCTTATCAAAGTCAGCTTTTGCTTTTAAAAATTCTGCTGGGTTCCTATTTAATTTATTTGTGTCTTTTCTATTTAACTTTTTTTTTCTAGTTTCTAGTGGTAAAACTTAGCTGATTTTGAGGCTTTCTACTGTATATTTTAGAAATATTTGTTGCTGTAAGATTTATCTTAAGCAGAGTTTTAGCTCTATTTCTCTACTGTTTTCTTTTTCAATCACTTCAAAATATTTTCTAGTTTCTCTTGTGATTTCTTCTGGAGTAATAAAAAGCAAATTGATTACTTTCTAAATAATTGAGGACTTTTTAAAGATGTCCTTTTATCAGCCTTTTATTATTATTATTATTTATTTTTTATTATCATTCTTTTGAAAGTCCACCATGACTAAATAGCATATTTTGTATGATTTTAAACTGCTCGGGTTGTTTGCGACTTGTGTTCTAACTCAGTAAGGACGGCCTGGGTGACCGTCCGATGCAGCCCATCGTCGCTGGGTGGAGTGGGCTATACATTTCAAAAGGTCACGTGGAGCCATGCTGT
Source organism: Capromys pilorides (assembly GCA_004027915.1). Taxonomy (NCBI): domain Eukaryota; kingdom Metazoa; phylum Chordata; class Mammalia; order Rodentia; family Capromyidae; genus Capromys; species Capromys pilorides. The sequence continues at coordinate 4,635 of PVKN010000600.1, forward strand.
TGTTGAAGCCTTCCTTAATTTATCTAGTGTTTTGTCCATTCATTCTGATTATTGCAATGCGAAAATACTGACATGTCTCATTGCAGTTGTTAATTTGTCCGTTCTCTCATTTCTACTGCTTTGCTTAAGAATTTTGAAGTTCCTTTAAGAGGTAGATGTCCATAGCCATGTGAGTTAATGGGCATCTGTTAACAGGCATGCATTTATTTATGTTCTGGGCGACTTAAACACTTTTCATTAGGAAAAACACCCCCAATAATCCCTGCAAATAATTTTTTTATTATAAAGTGTATTTTGATTTATAGTCAGACAGCCAACAGAGCTAACTCTGTTTTCTCTGGTACATACACGATATATGTTTACATGTACGTGTGTTAATGCATACATATATTTCCATCTTTTCCTGTTCTGTGCGCCTGTGTCCCCGTAGTTTACACTCAGCGTGAAGCTTCTACAGAGGATCTGCTTCAAGGCCATGCTCCATGCAGACCTCACGCTGTCCCTGGAGCTGCTAGAATGTGGACAGCATGCTGGCTTCATCTGTCCTACAGAGTCTTGGTTCTCACGAGTGCTTCTCTCAGCGCCTGAGTTGCAGGTTTTCTGGTGTGGAATTCGTTCAGCCTTTCTTTGTTGTTGTTGTCGTTGTTGCCAGAAAATGCTGTTACTTTCATGTTTCCCGGTATGGAATCCAGCTGGACTCCTGTGGCTTCCAGAGGCGCGGAAGAGCCTGCTCAGCCTCTGCCGTTCCTCTGTGCCTTTTTTCACCCTTCACTGAACTTATTTGTCTTCACCACTGTTAATCCCAAGTCCTCCCCAAATCTGGAAAATGCTGCACCCCTGTTTCCTTGGCTGCTCCTGCCTCCCCAAGCTTCTCCCTGTTCACACACACGTGTGCTACTCTTGGACGCTGGTCATCGCTATTAATTTAGTTTTAGTCTGTTTTTGTCTCTCTTTGCTTTATTTGTTCTTTTGATGGTACTAACATAGATGCGGGCGCACAGCTGTTGCCTCCTTGGTCAGCTGCTCTGGATGCAGTTCAGCCTAGGTTTTTCATGCTGTATTGTTCATATCCGGAACTTTCATTTGGTTCTGTGTATCTTTCGTTTCTTTCCTAATCACCACAGGGTTTCCTTCCACCTTGGACATGTTCACACAATGGATGACCACTCCTGTATGTCTCCTTTGGCCAGCTCTAGCATCTCTGCCAGCCCTGTATGTTTTACTGGACGACTTCCACGGTCATAGCCCGCATTCCCTGCTTCTTCACATGTTGAAGGGTTTCAACTGGATTCGTCACCATAAAGCCTAAATTGCTGAGCAATGGACGTTGCCCTTAAAGAAAGACAGGCTTTATTCTGGCTCACATTTAAGGTCTGGACAAATCACTCTGGTCCCTTTAGGAAAGATGCCCAATAGCCAGCTAGAGTTTGCAGACTTTGCTACCTACCTAAACAGCAGCACTGCCGAGGTGGTTGCTATGGGACAAGCCTGAGGTCTCTGTTTAGCTGTGAAAATGCACCCTTCTCCAGCCCCTGTGTGCTCCTGTGCTGGCCATCTACCCTCTTCTGGGCACTGCCATTTCTCTCCAGCACTATGAGGCTTTACCCCAAGTACACTAAGCTCAGCACTGAGCCCCAGGCAGAAGTCCCCCAACCCTGTAGCACTCAGCAGCTCTGTCTCCTCCCAATGCTGACCCTGCCCAAGGAATCCGCACTGGAAACTCATCAGCACAAACTCATGCTGTTTGTTCTCCATTTTTTCCACACCTCAGTATTGCTGGTCCTGAGACTCTTGCCCTGGACACTGGTCCAACGCTGCCCTGCTGCAGGCTGGGGCAGCTCTGAGCCTCACCGCAGAGCTTCTGCAGCAGTTCCAGCCTGCTCTGGGCCCCTGGATGGACGCAGCCACCTCGTATCTTCCATTTGGCTCCGTCCTTGTGCACCGTCGAGGGCAGGTCCCAAAGCAGTGAGCCTCTTCTGATGGAAGAAGAGGGCCAGCCTTTCATTTGGGGATTCTTTGTTGTCTTCCCAGGAGCTCAGCAGTACTGTCTTATCTGTGGCCCTTTGTCCTGGTGTTGGTGGCAGAGGGCAGCGGCCCCTCACTGCACTAATAGTTGAAAGGCTATATACACAGAAGGTGTGAGTGCTCTTCTAATCAACAAACACCTACTGAGAAGCTCTCAGGGGCATGGCACTGGCAGAACAGTCCAGGGATGGCAAGGCAAAGTCGTTGCTCACAGACACCTGGCAGTAGAACGTAGAGACAGGCGATGTGCAGGAAGAGAGTGAGATCTGGAGAGGGAGGGCTCAAGCTGGAGCCAGGCACATGCAAGAAAAACCAGCCATGTTTCCAAGGAAGGAGACCCCGAGACAGCGCTGGGGGAAGCTGAAGCTCCAGAGACTCGGTGGGAGCACCGGGTATGTGTCAGCTGCTGTGAGATCGGCAGAGCAGAAGCCCAAGGGATGCAGCAGTAGCGAGGCGGAGGCAGGCAGCCATTGCTCTGAGGGGTGAAGGGCTCGAAAGGATCTGGAGGCCCCTGAAGAGGCCCCTGAAATTTGGGGGGATTGGGAGAGCTGAATTCCTCCGTAGAAGGCCTGGAAAGTGCAAAGGCACAGGTACAGGGGCGCAAAGGAGCCCTTCAGTAGGAAAAGAGGCTGGTGTGAAGCCACAAAAGTGAGATAGACCCTGACACCCAGGGAGGATCAGCGGGGGACCGTAGCAGATCCCCAGAGAGAGGCTGTTTTGCTCCAGCATAAGCTGACTGAGCAGCGGGGTCTATTTGGTAACAAGTACTCCAAGAGCCAGGATCTTTTAAAAAATCAAGCTTTTAATTTTTTACAAAAAGTATTTAATTCACTTCTAGCTTTATACACTCGAAGAAGGCATCTTCGCAGTATTAATCTCATTTCTGGGTCTTTCACTTCTTTCTTCGGCAGCATTTCCGTCCCTTGAGGGAGCAGCGGCCTATCTGTGTCTCCTGTGCAAGGCAGGTAAGAGCCGCGCACCGCCCGCCTCTCACTCTGCAAAAGTATCTCTGTATTGCGCTTATGATCCCTCCTTCACCTGCGGTGGAGGAAAAGAAGAAAGAACAGAGAAAACAATCCACGAGAATATTCTGGAATAAGTGCACGGACTTTGCACCTCCCCAAAGAACTCATCCGTTGTGTGCCTTGTGGAGTTTTTATCTATTTATTTTTCTTGTCAGTAAAAATCAAGAAGGCAGTCATGGTGTGGGCCAGCAACTAATAGCCAATGTCTCTGTCACTACAGCGTAGCTGTCCGCCCACACGTGACATGGAAAGTGCCTGAACTTTGCGACCTTTGGCAGGAACACGAAAGGTCCGGGCCACGGTGGTCCTGCCACATTGCCTCTAACCACTACACTTGGTGAAATCTTCGGGATAAGTCAATCTTCCCTGATGAGATTAAATTTTCCTGTCACTTTTTTTATGTCCCTTCAATAATTGCCCTATGAAAAGATGAGTGAAAAGACAGCATTTATGAGTTGTTTGGAATAGAACAAAACAGACAATAAAGAACTACTTTAGGGTTCCTGATCCATCTTGTCAGACAGAAAACTAAATTATGTGGTGCCGAGTTCTTGTGCCTCCTACACTGGCACCACTGATGTCCACAACCGGACTGGAGCCAGACACAGCCCTGGAACTCGTTCTTGTACACCATGTCTACTTCATCTACAGTTCCCTGAAGAACAGAGAGGGACTGACTGGACAATACCCCCTGGCCCCTGATAGATCCTCTTTCTTCCCAGCCATCTTACCTGGCACCGGCATCAAGAACAAGCAGAGCACAGCAAACAGGAGGTAGTGGATCCTCATAGCTGACAGCTGGGCGTTGAGGCGAGACTGGACTGAGTGGCATGCTGGGACAGCCTTATAAAGAGCAGGACACGGCTGTGATTCCTGGAATATCACAGCGATGACACCACGCAGCTTCCTGCTCTGCCACGCCAGTGTCTCTTTCCAAAGTGGGCACGCCCGCTCACGCAGGAGCTTGATGCACACCTGGATGTGTGGCTCTTCTGTGTCCCCTGTTGCTGCAGGTAAGGCCTGCCTTCTTGTAGAAGCGGTGCCGAGACACACCACATGGGGCTGGCTTTAACCTTCCTCCTGCTTCCTAGTGGCCAGGGAGCCCTGAGACCTTCCCAGAAATCAAATCAGTCAGGAACTGGATGTGTTCCAAATGAGAGTCTGGACCTTACTATTGGCTAGTGAGGAAACAAGGGACAATGGTGGCGGACATTCCACTTTTTTTCTTTAATGTGTTTAGGACAGGGTCTACAATGTTTCACTACTTAGATGGGACCCATAGTGATTCTCCTGTTTTCAGCCTGCCAAGCGATGGGATTACAGGTGCACACCACCATGCCCAGTCTCAATGGATCTCTCAGTGCGCCCCAGGGGCGGGGCCTGCACAGCATACCTCGGATTGAACCCCGGTCCTTGCACTCTGCTTAAGCAGGCACTTTAGCCCACTGAGCTATCTGGTCGGCCCACATTCTATGTTTTATGACCGATCCATTGAAGGACTACTTTGACTTTTGACTGAAGCACCTTGTTCAGACCTATGATCCATCCTTTTGTGATTCTTTTTTTGACAGTTCTGTACATCTTGTTTGCAGAGCCTCAATATCCTCTTTGTACAGTGTATCTTGCTTACACAGTACTGTCATTGTTGCCAATTGTGCTACACAGTGCTGTAGTTTATGTTCTGTTATACATTGCAGTGCTGTGTGTAAGAGTTCATCAAATAGAGTCATAGTCAACAAGTTGGAGCTGCTTTGGCCTTTTCGTTGTTCTTAACACTTCATGGATGTGCTATGTACAATTCTTCATTCAGTGACCAATTTGTTTAACTACAAATGTGCAGGAACAGAAGCACTGGGCCCCTGTCCTTGTTAATCAAGGCATGTCTGAGTGGAACAGTTCTCACCCTGAGGTCCTTGGCCTAAGGCAGGGTGCCAAAGCTAGAGTGAAATACGTCTCATCTTTCATGATTGTCTGAAAGATGCACAAATTTAAGAATGAAGAGGTTGTTTGATTTTGTTTCACTGTAGCAACACATCTCCTGTACTGGCAACTGCTGCACAGAGAACACTGTGTACCGCACAGAGGGGCTTTGGAGGTAGTGCCAGACTTTACAGTAGCACTCTGGATGCGTGAGCTTTCAAGGGAGTCCAGGATTTAGGTGAAACTCAATGATCAAAGCACACATTTCTCTCTTAAACTACGAGACTTAAATGTTAAGGATTTTAATCAATGGGTTCAATTTGTTGGTCAATACTTACTTTGCACTGAGGCCACCATGATATTGCTCACCTATTGCGTGGTGCTAATGCAATCGTAACGGATCCACGGAGGTTCTGAGTGTGTCACTTCTAGGGATGTGCCTTCAGGAACACCGGGCGCCTAGGAACCTTCAGGAACCTCGGTGAGCAAAGAAAACACCCCCTACAGCTGGAAACGAGCTTGCTGCTCACAGCGTGGATGACAGACAGATGGGGTGAGATAAGATGTAGCTTAGTGGTAGAACACTTGCCTAGCCTGCAGGAAGCCCTAGGTTCAGTGCTCAGTCCAAAAAATTTAAATAAATAAATAAATAAATAAATAAATAAATAAATAAAGGAAGCAAGCAAAACAAGAAAAACAAGTCCTTGGAGGATGGATCCTGGCCTAGCATCGCGATTCTTGCCATCCAAGCTTCGGGCTGCTGGGCTGTGCCAAAAGGATGAGTCATGCTGAAGAACTCAACAGGGATTCAGCTCTGCATATTGAAGAAGACCCTGGAGCTGCAGACACTTTTGTCTTTCAGAAACAGATCTTACAGTTTATCTTCAGCTTAGAGTTGAAGACCAGGGGAGGCCTTCTTCCGGGAGGAGGGCTGCATGGCTTTGCCTTTGCTGTCCTGCCGCATTCTACAGAGCACAAGCCAGACACGGGCTGGGCTGGGTGCGGTGCTGGTTGAAATCCAGCTCACTTCTCAAGGCGCAGCCAGTCCAGCGTCACCAGCCTGTCACAGCACTGCGAATCACTCAGCTCTCCACGTGGGAAAATACGGAGAGGACACCAGGGAGTCTTTGGTTTCAGTATGTGCTTCCTGGGAGGTCCTTCAAAGGCAACAGCACACTTCCTCAAAGGGCCCTTGGGAATGAAACTGACTTTACTCTCTAGGCACTTTGGAAGCTATGGTTGTCACTTTGCAAGCTATGGTTGTCACTATGCTCTGTGTCCCCTGTGTCCTGCAGTGTGATGGGTGCCTATGTCCTGGGCACAGCTGAGCCGTGACTGAAGACTTAGAAAGTACTGTCTTCTCCTCACCTCTGATTTTTACAACCGTTTCATAGCAGATGGGCTGGGAGAAACCTAGATTTCACTTCACCGGGTAACAGGGTAGTCTGTCTGCACTGAACCAGACGTTGTGGACTCACACAAGATCTCACCTTCAGGCAGCATATTCTCATGGTGTGTGTGCATCCGGCAGGCAGGAGCACACACTGAGGGCCTTTTGGCTTCTTGTAAGTCCTGCGGAACTTTGGGCACTCTGCAAAATTGTCCTTCATTTAGAGAGAGAGAGAGAGAGAGAGAGAGAGAGAGAGAGAACACAATAATGCAATAGCAAGGCAAAAGAGGGGGTGTAGAAAGCAGGGGCCAGAGCTGAAGACAAGGATTCCTGCTGCCCATGAGTCACAGGACTCACGGTCCATCAGAGGTGCTGCAGCAGGCCACACAGATGCAAGCATGCTCTGCAGGAGCAGGACAATAGAGCACAGAGGTTGGGAAGCAGAACGCCAGTGCAGAAAGCATTGAATTGTGTAGTTTGCCCAAGGCTAGTGGGAAATATTTCAGACAAATTTGCATTCGATTTGGTAGACAAGCAGGGGCATGCATGCCTGGAAACTAGGCTTCACATTTAAATCACTGAATGTTCTGTCTCCAACAACTATTTCTTAAAGACTGAAGAGAAGGCCAGAGAAAGACATGCACAAAACCAAGCCAATGGCTTGGTTTCTTAAAAAAAAAAAATCTTTGTGCTCCAAGGACATTTAAATAATCTACCTGCAAATGTTCACCAGTGTCTCAGGGCCTGAGCACTGTGGGATGGGCTACTGCCAGCCAGGGACACCCAAGGCTCCAGCCACTCTGCCTCCCTGTGACCCTCAGAGCAGCTCAACATAATACAAAGGGAAGAGGTCCAGGGCTCGCTAAGATCCTGATGCCACAACAGGCAGGAAAACTGCAAGGCACAGCTCCTCCATGGTCTCCCCAAGGGGCCCTGAGTTTCGGCTCTGTCAGCCATTGTACAGCGCTGTGTAGAGTCCTCTTTTCTCAAGAGCAAAGGGGTGAACTTGTGGAGATGCCACCTAACTTGCTCTTTGCTGTTCTCTGCGAGGTTCTGAAGACCTAACAAATCCTATCTTGCTGCGGCTTTTCTATTATTCTGCACTGGACACCTCCCCCTGCTGAGTCTCCACCAGCTCCCAGATGGGCTTCCCTCTGGCTCCCGCCCACATGCCAGGACACAGATACCACCTGGCTTTGGGACTCATTGTCCTAGAGGTTCCATGTCCACATTCTGCATCTAGTTTCCACAGAGAGCTTGCTATTCCCCTGCTTGACTTCCCTTCTAGAGAGCGCCACAATGACCTGACATGCCTGGGAGAGCGCTACAAGAAGAGCAAGGCCCGTGGGGAGAACTGCCCGGCCAGTGGATCCTCTCAGGGCTCCAGAAGAGAGGGTCTGGGGACTGCTGTCTCCAGCACAAGTCCTCAGGCAGAGTCCTCCATTGCAGAGCTGGGAGCAAGGGCAGAGTCAACGTTCTTTTCAAGTTCAGGCCGGGGCTGGGCTCTTGTAGATGCGTGCCACCCCAGGCAGGAGAAGGAAAAAGTATGACCTGAAGCATCACAAGTTACTAGTTTTGGACCTATAAAACTTGTTTTTTTTTTTTTTTTTTTTTCAAGTAAGAAAATGGTTAGTTTAAAGAGCACAAGTTTAAGAAGAGATGAAAACCAGTGTTTTCCTTTGGGCCCTGGTGGCCAGAGTTTGTGATGTGGTGGAAAGGCAGGTAGGTGCCACCGTGGGGAGAGACGAGGCAGAAAGGCCCCGGGATCTGATTCGCACAGATGAGGTTCTGGGGCACTGCACTCACTCGCAGCCCTGACGTGGTGAGGGTGCCGAGGGCCGCGGCTGGCTCAGAGGCCCCGCTGGGTGGGTGTGAAGAACATACATGCTCAAGGCCACCGACAAGCATGCACGCATGCACGCACACACGCATGCATGCACGCACGCATGCAGATGCACACCCTCTGGGGCTCGGAAGGAGGGAAGCCCTGCTCTGGCCATGCGGGATCACTACCTGTGAGTGGACCCTGCGCAGTGGAGCCTGCCTCACAGTAGGTTTTCTAACGGAAATAGACGGGAACAGGCACCAAGCCTCTCCCAGTCGAGTCTCCATGTTTCGGAAGCCTCCTCATGCGTAGGTCTTTCCACAGTTTCTTGCTTCTTTCATTCTCATTTTAGGGGAATTCTTCCCACGAGGGAGCCTTGTTGCTGAGCCTTGGATCGCATGTCTTTAAACCACGCACCGCTGTCCATCTCCAGCACCCTTCCCCAGTGCCTTTAGATGCTCCCCAATAAATTCAGCTTTTTATCTAGAAAGAACCTGTGCCTGACTCCTTTTTCCCATCTCACTCTCCTTCTGTACTTTATCAGGTTCCTCGTGTCAGTGGCTTCTTCAGCTCCTGGGTGGTGCTCTGTACTCGTGCAGGTTCCTCTTGTCCTTCAACCCATCCCCCTAAGCTCACTGTGTCCTGGCACCTGTATCAAACCCATCAAACTCTCACCCTTCAGGGCCAGGATGCAGCTCAGTGGCATAGCACTTGCCTGGTAAGCCCAAGGTCCTGAGTTCCATGCTTAGCACAAAAAGGAAAAAATTTTATGTTTCAAACTGAATAGTCATCACTCTTACATCTCTAATCCAAGACTTCTTTTTACGTATTTAGTACAGGGTCTACAGGGTCTACAGGGTCTCACTATGCACTTTGGACTCATAGTGATCCTCCTGTTTTCAGCCTCCAGGTGCTTGGATTGCAGGCATGTGCCACCAAACCCAGTCTCAATCATTGTCTCAGCATACCCCAGGGGAGGGACTGGCACAGCAGGCAGGGGATCGAACCCCAGCCACTGTGCTCTGCCTAAGCAGGTGCTTTAGTTCTCTGAGCTATTTGGCTGGCCCATTACTTCAAGACTTCTGATGTTAACCATCCAACTTTATCTTTGGACATCATGTGATCATAAGAACACTTACATTCTTAAAGCTATACCTCTACATCAGTTCAACATTCACATAACTCTGTGAACATCTGCCGTATGTTAGGACCTCAGGACCCAGTCCCATATAACATGTAAAAATAAAAAATAGCTTTTGGGTGCTCAAGTGGTTAAAAAAAAAAAAAAAAAAAAAAAAAAGCCACGGACATTGACTTAGAAAAATAGCGTGAAATATGTACCCTTTGTATATTCTCTTGTCCTTCTGATTGCTGTTTTTGAATTATCTTAAATTTTTCCTTCTATACCCAAAGTCCCTAAAGAGATCAAGAATTTAACATTATCATAAAATGATGATGAAGATTTTATCCCTTTTCTTTTTTCTTTTCCTCCTCACCATGTTGTCTGTACCAGACCCTGCCAAACAAATCACGGGCGCAAATTTGGTTTGACAGGTGAGTCAATAAAGGTGATGGAACCTCTCGCACTTCCGGGCAAGGCAAGTGCCCGGATCCGGAAGTGTGCGTCGCTCTCTGAGCTCAGTGTGAGCATCTTGCTCCTGCCCTTCCCGGTGTCTCCACCCAGCGGCTTCCACCTCTGTCTCTAGTCTGGATTGCTGTCTCGCAATTTCCCTGGGTGATAATTCATCTCCGTGAGCATCGTTATGACTTCTACGACTTTGATAACATCAATATGTCATAGTCATCTCAGTTTGTAATGACATCTTTCTGCTTTTCATAAATATCACCTGCACTTTCCAAATCGCTCGGCAATAGGGCTGGAGATTATGCTCTTGGACTCTTCTCTTTTCCTAATTGCTCACACGCAGTCACTCACTGAAGCCCAGCAATTATTCTTACACAATGGCTTGCAAAATCTACAGAGCCCCTCCCAAGCACCAAGTCCTCTTGACCCCCTCACTGTAAGGAGGGCGGTGCTTTCCTGCCCTCAAGTTACTCAGAGCACCACTTGCTCCACAGTCAGAGCCTCTTCCAAGTTCCATCCCGAATCTCATATGAATGTGTAGCACCATTTTTATACATGTCATCTTTTTCTCACTTGTTTCCTGAAGTGACCATCAAAGTAGATACTCCAGCACCCTACTTCAGTATGAATTGTAGGAAGTGTTTTCCTACTAAGACACTCAGAGAAATTATGATAAAGAAGGGATAATTCCAGAAGAGTCAGACACTCACTGGGGAGGTGAGCGAGAGGCCATGTTTCCAGTATTAGCAGGATGAAAACAGATGGCTGGACAGGTGCCCCTGAGAAGATGAAGCCGACGGTGGGCAATGGCTGGTCACAGAAGGAGGAATCAGGAGCAAGGAGAGGCAGGCTGCAAAGACTGCCTGGCTCTGTTCCTGGGACAGGGGAGAGGCTGGAACCATTAATAGCATGAAAGTCACAGGAGCCGTGATCTGAGAGACAAGGCCAAGACCCGTCACCTCCTTTGGGCAGATCAAACAGGTTCAGGGGCTTGAGGCCCTGCAGCGATGCCTGTGCTCCAATGTTTTTCTCAAACCTCCATGGCTAGAGGAGTGACCCTCGTGGCTTCCTGGGTTAAATCAAGAGCAAGGGAGGTTAACTAAAACTTCATACCAGGCCATCCAAAAGGCAATGTCCTACCAGCCTGGCAGCATTGGCGACATTCCAGGTAGGGAGAGGTACATAGTGGACATCTGTTTACCTTGCTACACTTTATGTATTTATTTTGCATTTTTTAGAGAAGAGTCTGCAGGGTGTTCAGGAGCTTTCTACTAGATCACCTTGTTTACAGTCTCCCAAGAGCTGGGATTACAGGTGCACAATACCACAGCCAGTCTCAACTGCTGTCTCAGCACGCTCTAGGAGTGAGGCTGGCACGGTATCCCCAGGGATTGAAGCTTGGACCTCTGCACCTGTTTGCGGTCTCCTCAATCCACTGAGCTATTTGGCCAGCCCTACCTTGCTACACTTTAGCTTGTTAGTAATTAAAAAACCTCTTCCACAGGGAGCCAGACAGCAAAGCGTTTCAGCTTCCTCTGGGCACGGGCTTCTGTCGCAGCTGCTCAACTCTGCTGAGGTGGTGCAGAAAGTACGTGGCATGACATAAACAAACAAGACTTGATTTCAGTATCACTTTGTTTACAAAGTGCATTTCACATCCAGCCCAGGGCAAACTCACCTTCGGGCAGCACTGGCTGTCTGTTCACACAGCCTCCTGGCTGCATGCTTGGGCAACAGGTGTCAGGCCTGGGAGGCTCTGACGCAAGAGCCATGAGGTAAACAAGCAATGGCCAGGGAGCTGGGGTAGGCGGTGGAGAACAAGGAAACATCTTATGCATGATGGTTGGCATCCGTGGAGCTATTTTCACACCTGCCCCTGTAGCTGAAGCCTTATGCATTCCGACCAGAAGGGCATAAAGTTAGTATGATGATCAGTATTTTAAGAATAAGGGCGCTGAGGCCAAGAGCAGTGAAATGACTTTTTGTTACTCAGATCTGGAGCCAAAGTCCAGCAGGCTCGCCAGTTGGGCTCACTAGCCGAGTCGCCGCTTGAGATGACCATAGCTGTAATACACTGCACGTCCACTTTTCCTCCAAAAGTTGAGAAGTGTGGTTTCCAGGAAGGCGAATGGCTGCACGTGAAGGTGAATGAATGCGACAGGACTTGGGGAGCTGAGTCCACATGACCAGACGCAGGGCTGAGTCTTTTGTGAGACTTTGTAGCTGATTAACTTTTAGGAGTACACTCCACAGCAGTGACAGTGCTGGCTCACCAACAGGAGTGCAATCAAGAAAGGAGCTTGATGCCCTTATCTCAGTCCTCTCTCCCACAGGCCGCTAAGGGTTTCATGACTGTACTTGTGAGGAAACAGGAAACCTCTTCTATAAGGAGCTGGACAGCCAAAGCTTGCAGGTTTCTCTGCGCATGTGACTGCTATCACAGCTACAACTCTGTAGGTGTGGTGCAAAAAGCGCACAACGTGATACAAACAAACAGCACTTAGTTTCAGTAGCACTATGTTTACAAAAACAGGTGGCAGCTTGACTTAGTGACTATAGGTTGCAGATTTCTGGCATGTGGTCATGAGCCGGTGGGAGGCCGATCATGGCCCTGGAGACTCCTGTCTTTTGATGTGCATGTTTATTTTTTTTTAATTTTATTAATTTTAATGAGAAGGCCCAGCGGTATAGTTCAATGGACTAAGCGCTTGCTTAGGGAAGTGCAGGGGCCAGGTTCCATTCCTGGTCCCACCTACCATGCCGGCCCCACTCTCGAGCATGCTGAGCAGGCAATGGAGTCTGGGTGAGGTGGCGTGCACCTGTAATCCCAGCACTTGGGAGGCAGGAAACAGGTGGATCACTATGAGTCCCTGTAGAAAAAAAAAAAAAAAAAAAAAAGGACAATTTTAATGAGAATGAAATAGCAATGAGACAGCTTCATTATAGGTTAGTAGGACAGTTATAATAATTAATACATTGTACATTGTTGTCTTTGTGGTAGTTATTCAGAGTACAAGATGCAGACATGATATCTTGTCAAAATATTATTAGCACAAATCTTTATTCTCATTGAACTAAGAGAAAGCAGCTTGCTTTTGTGTCAGTTGCTTCTTTGGGTTGCGGGCTGCCCACCTCGATGCTTGCCCAGTCATTAGCATAAGGATAGGCCATAAGGATAGGTCATAGCAATGGGCTCCATTTGTTGCTCTCTCACTTGCCTGAGGGTAGCTAGCTAGCTCTCATGCTTTGAGCCGCCCTATGCATAGGCCCACGTGAAAAGGAACTTGGGGAGGCAGCCAGAGAGTAGCCACTGAGCAACTGAAACTCTTAGTCTAGCGTCCCCAGGGACCACTGCTGCCAACAGCTACACAAGCAAGCACACAGATGCCTGCTTCTCTGTGTAGCCTCCGGGTAGAATCACAGTCCTGATCGAGAGTGGATTGTAGCATCACAGTGGAACGCCCCAGCCTGGCACTCCTGGTACCCATGACCCACAGAAGGCGTGTGGTGACCTATGTTGATTGTTTTCTGCTACTAAGTGTTGGGCCGACTTGTATGTATGTATATATATATATGTATGTATATATATATATAAATGTATATATATATATATATATATATATATATATATATAATTTTAATGAGAAGGAAATAGCAAAAAGACAGTTTCATAACAGGTTAGTAGGATCTTGCTTTATCTTGAGCTTAACCGTCCAGCAGAAAAGTCTAACTACGAGGTATTAAAAGTAAAGCCATATTAATATGCTGAGCTGTAAAAGGCTCAAGCCAGCAGCTTCTGACACAGCCAGTCCTGTTGATTTGGGTTATTTTGGTGAATTCATGCACCTACGACATTTGGATGGGCTGATTTGTTATGTAGCAGTAGGTATCTTACACAGTGGATGTCACACCTGTATCGCTGTGAAAACTTTGGAGAACTATCTTCCAGTCCCATTTCTTTGACAGGTTTGCCACGAGTGAATTGAGGCTGGGTTTTGAGCCAGGCTGCAGCTTGCCTCCTCATTTGCCTAGAAAGTTGATGGAAATCACGACATTCTGGAGCAGCTATGGGTGTGCGTCTTCATCATTGCTAGGGGAGTCACTCTGATTCCAATGTCTAAACCAGAGTGATTAATTGGAAAGCCTCAGGCAAGATATAGCAAATCAATATGATTTTGGTATTAACTGCTGACATCTAAAGGACTAATGATTTGCAGAAGAATCTAGCTTTTGGGTTCTTCGGAAGAGTATGATGACTTGACCACGATAATACTAATGTTTGCTAAAAGTCTTTCGCCTCCTTGCATAAATTAGGAGCCCTGGCATGAACTGTAGCAACCCGATTCACCTTTCTCTCTCGCTAGCCACTAGATGATTCTTGATTTAACTTTGAGGTCTTCCTTAAAGTGGAAGAGAGTTTGGCCTTTTCGCCTACTTTTGCCTTGGTTCCGAGACCTCAGCCCGTTGGGCTTCAGTGTGCCCCAGGTGAAGCTCTGCCGCCACAGTGCTGCTGGGCCCAGCTCGCCCAGCTCAGAGCCTGGGCAGGACGCGCATCCGCTGGCTTGGCTGCACCCATGTGGTCTCTCTCTCTCGCCTCACATCTAGAAGGCCCCTCATGCCCCATGGCCTGTACTGGGAAATATACGTCACTTCTGCATGAGACATGCCCATGCACACATGTGGGCGAGGGCACTTGCATGTCCATGCACCCACCAGGAGCCCCACACAAGCACACTCGAAGTCACGCAGTTCACACCTGCTCAGGTAGAATGCGTCTGTCTTGCCTCTTCCCAGCTCCACGGAAACCCTCCGATTCCCAGCTCTTGCAGATCCTCCCTGTGCCTCCTTCCAACGAGATTTGCTTTCTAATACCCTCTCGGGGGTCCTTGATTTCTCGTCCCCTTTCCTTTCCTGTTGTAATCTTTTCCCTTCCTGGTCACCATCCCCCCATAGTCACATTGCGTGCACTTTTTTCCTGTTCTTCTATGTGCTGACATTAGGATCCTTAGTCTTTCACCATTGTGAATCATTCACTCATGACAAATAGCCTACGTAACATTTGTGTGGATACATACACGTCTGTGTAATACGTTGCCATGATGTAAAATTTGTGTTGAGGCAACCCTGGCATTTTGTGAAAAGCATTTCACAAGACAAACTCAGGCCAGCAGCTCTGGCCTGAGGAATGTCTGTGTCTCACTCCTGAGGAGCCCCTGCGCTCAGCTCCTCCCCCACACAAAGCTCCTCAGTGTCTACCAGACAAGGACCTGTAAAGCTTGGGAGAAGTGAAAAGCCCGGATGTTCCCACAGAGCCCACTTCAGAATACCTGCCGACAGCCTGGCTTTCACTTCTCCAGTGGCTGGCATACGGGACCACAGGTATGCGAGTCTCACATTATTCTGAACACCACACCATTGCCAAAGAGGTCAGGGCTCTGGGGCAGCTGGAGCAGGCTTCCCTCTGGGGGTTTGGTTTCCTGAGTCCCCCTAATCCCCTGAGATGTGTCAAGCTGATTCCTGCATCAGAACAAGAATAATTAACTGGACACGCCTGGATGAAATCGTACTTTGATACTGATTTTTAATTTTGAAATGACTAAAATTTTTCACAAAAGCTTAGCTTTCTTGCTTCTTCAGAATGATGTAGTGACTCAGCGTGCTTCCTTCATCTGGCATTGTTGAAGACAACAGTGTTCAGTGTCACAGGCTGATGCACCCAGGTCCCTGGCCCCACGGGTTCTATTCAGCCTCAGGGTCCTGCTTCTGTTGACGTGGGCCTCCTCCCTGCTGGCAGGTGGAAGGGAGCTCCAGACCTGGGCCTGTGGACACCTGGAGCCACACACCTTTGCCCAACAAAGAAACAGGACTGTGAACCATTAAGCAGTCACAAATATTTTATTTTTCCACATTTTAGTCTACCTTGAGCTTTCTCTTTCCTCTTCCTATCCCTTTATGGTTTTCTTTTTCCATCTCTTTCTGCTCTTCCATTTCTCTTTGACTCTGTGCTTCTGTGTCTTTTATCTCTCACCCTGTTCTGTATGTGCATGTGTGTGTGTGTGTGCATGTGTGCGTATGTGCATGTGCGTGTGCATGTGTGCGTATGTGCATGCGTGCACATACACTCACACATACACACCACTTGCTGGCATCTGAAGAGAACCTTTTCCTTTGAGTGCCTGCACATCACCAGCCCTGTCTTGACTGGCACAGCGTGTGCAGCTCTTGATCCACTCTCCACCACGGTGCCTGTCAAGGGTGTTTCCCAGGAGCTCCCCCTTGGCCTGTGCAGGTGCTGCCCAGGATGACTTTAGCAGAGGGCAACAAGAGGCAACCAGAAGTGCTTCCTGAAAGGTCAGGAATAAGCCTTCAGGCCGTTCCTATGTTCTCACAGTTGTCACCAGTGCCACAATGAGCATGGAGGTGCCACTAACCCTTTCGAGGTACTGGTTTCAATTCCTCCGGCAAACACAGAGAGACTTTGCTAGATTATGTGGCAACTTGTTTTTTAAATTTTGGGAAAATCCCATGCTATTTTCTGTAGTGGCTACAACAACAAAGATTCCATCCAACTGAACGCCACCTTTCTTTTCTTCTACATCCTTGCACACACACACACACACACACACACGCACACACATACGTGCACTCACATGCACACACACTCACATGCACACATACGCACATGCACGCACATTGTGTTTTCAATAGCTCATTGTGTTTTCAGGGAGTTTGTTTCAATTATTCTTTTTCACCGGCCCTGTTTACAGTGTATAAAGCCTGCGCTCCTTGGGGAGTCCACTCACACGCACCTTGCTGTCTCTCTGTTTTCACCTACATTCTCTCCCTCTGCCTTCCCGCCTTCTCTTGACTTCCTTTCTACATGTAAAAACTCTATCTTCCTGTCTCCTGTGACCTATATTGTCTTTTCACTTTTTATTTACATTTTGGGTTTTTCAAATAAGCAAAACCACATGATATTTACGCTTGTGTGTCTGCCTCATTTCATCCAACATGATATTCTTAAGGAGCACCTGTTTTCCCACAAGTCACTCACACTGATCCTTCTTCATGGAGGTGTAGTAGTACTCCACTGTGTACAAGTGCGTGTTCCTCACCCAGTCATCTGTTGCTGAGCACAGATTGTCCTGTTGCAATGTTTAGCTATTGTGAGTTGTCGTGCTATAAACAACCCAGCTGTTTCCCCTCTGCATATCTTCCAGAAGCAGAGACACATGCAGACTCACTATGGTTTTGATAACTAAGTAATATTATACAATCTTTTTTATATACCAGCTGGACATTGGTATATCTGTTTTGGAAAATTGCCCCTTGTCTGTGGTTTTAAATTTTGCTTGGTCACTTTTGCCTTGCTGCTGTTTGAATTGCTTACACATTTTATCAGCTATGTCATCTGTCAATGTTCCTGTGGCTCTCTTTGCATTGATTGTTTCCTGTACAGATTGACTCCTTCATTCTTCCTTTTCCTTCCTGTGCCTTTGGTGTCACCATGAAAGAATCGTTGCTAAGACCAGTGTCGAGGAGCTTCTAGCCATTGCTGGGGCTTGGTGCTGTCAGGTCTTACACTTAGGTCTTTAGAACTGTGTGGATTATTTACGTGCAATCAAAGATAGGGCTGAACTTCCGTCTGCACCATGTGGGGCTGTGGTTTTCCTCACAGAAGGTGCTAAAGAGCTTTGCCCTGCCCTACTGTGAGCACTTAGCCCGACTTCTGGGCAGAAGCAGACGTCTGCGCAAGTTTAGCTTTGGGATTTGTACTCTTCTACATTGATCTAGGAGTTTTTATATGCCAATAGCCTATGTTTTCCTTACCATAGCCCTTTAAATTGTTTAACATTAATGATGTAATATCTTCAGCTTTATTCTTCTTTCACTGCTTTACATATTGGGAATTTGGTTAGATTCCATCCAAAATTAGGGATTTCTTATCTGAAAATTTTACAGAATATTGTAGAGATTTTATTGGGTCTGTAAATCATATTGGGTTCCATGAGGTTCTCACAATATGGCATTATAATCTGCATGTACAGGACATGTTTTCGTTTATTCATCTTATAAGTATTTCACCAATGCTTAATTATTTTTATACCTTTTTGCCCTCTTGTCTAAGTTTACAGTTTTTTTAAAATATCATGATTAGTTTATTGTGATTATTTTATTTTATTTTTTTGCAGGACCAGGGTTCGAACTCACAACTTTGCACTTGCCAGGCAGGCACTTGTGCCATGGAGCTATCTCCCCAGCCCCCTGTGATTATTTTCTTAATGTGCCTTGGGGATAATTTTTCAACCCTACTGAAATGCTCTGTGTTGATCTTGCATTTTGCATCTGGCTTTTCTAAATTTTTGCATTGTTCCTTGGCTAACATTCCTAGGGTTTCCTATATATAAAATCGTGTCATTTGCAAACAGACAATATTTTATGTTTTCATTTAGGGTTTATGTGACTTACGTTTCTTTTCATGATCTGATATAAGTCTGCGAGTGGCCACCGCTGTCTCGCTTCTGCTCTTTGAGCGAAAATGTTCCGCTTCCTTCCACTGAGTATGCTGCAGGCTGTGCGGCCTTTACTGTGTTGAGGTATGTTCCTTCTTGACCTAATTTCGTGAAGTGCTTTACAGTGAAAGGATGGTGAAGTCTGTCAGTTGATGACACTTCATTCTGTTAGTGCAGAATATTGAACTTCCTGATTTATATTTGTTGAACCATTGCTGTATCCCCAAAATAAATACCTCCTGCTTGGGGTGCTTCACTAGTTCCGTGTGCTCTCAGATTCATTTGCTTATGTTTTCTATGCCTATTTTATTGTTGTTTGGTGCCTGGGATTGAATTTAGAACCCTGTGCTTGCCAGGCAGGCACGGATGTCACAGAGCCTACTCCATGGCCCTCATTGGCTTGTATGCTAATGAGGAGCCATGCTGATCAGCCATGCTGACCACGGGCTCCATTCTGGACCATGATTTTCTTTTCTTCTGTTGTCTTATATGACTTTGGTTGTAGGGCGGTGTTGGACTCTTAAGTGAGTTGGAGGCATAAGGTTTTTTCATTTTCTTGGAAGAATTTGGGGAAGATTGACTGTAATTCTTCTGTAAAGGTTTGGTAGAGAATTTACCTACTAAACTATCTGCTCTTAGGTTTCTCTTTCTTGGGAGATTATTTTTTTAATCACTTATTCAATGTCTCTACTGGTATGCTAAGATTTCTATTTCTTTGTCATCCAGACTGGGCATGCAGTATTGTAGTGGGTAGCTAAATTAGATAGAAATATTATAGGTAGTTAGGCAGGGCCAGGCCCTCAAGGAGAACATGGAAGACAAGGTGACTTTACAACTAGAGAGAGACACTCCTCTGCTGTGGACCAGGTCTCAAGACAAGAGTAATAATACAGCTACATACTTCCCTAGGGTTGGGCGTCAGGGATTGATATTCTAAGTAGGTATCAATCACCTTGAAAGAACCCAATTGAGTCACTAACCCAAGCCCCAACAGGAAGAGACTGGATTTAATCTATTTTACCTGAGCAAGGGTGCTTGTGATCTCATTGGTTGACCATAGTTTTGTCCCACCTCATACCCACCTAAGTAAGTTCCCATGTCTTCTCCACAACCTCAGACCCACCTCACCATGTGGTTTTCCTCTATAAAAGTCCCTGGAAGAGATAGTTTCTGGGGACACCCATTTGGGACTCCCCTCCTGTCCCTCTCTTGGATAGGAGCTTTCTTTATCTCAGTGAATATGTTCTGCTCATTACCTCTGTTTGTTCCTAAAATTCATTCTTCAGTTTTAGAGAACACAAATTTGTCCCAGGTACTTTTCAGATTGGGAGATCAGTTTTCCCTATACCATTTGGAGGTTCCCTATTGGAGGTCATCCACCCCAGATCAGTTTTTCCTCCCTGCATCGGTATGATTCTAAGAATTTATCCATTTTGTCAGACTGTCCACTTTTTGAGGCACAGTTATTCCTCCTCATTTCTTAGGAGCCTTGAGGCTCTGTAGGTCCCGGTGGCAATGTCTCCTCTCTCATTTCTGATTTTATTTATTTCAGCCTTCCATTTCTCTCTTGATAAAACTGTTCCAGTTTTACCTTTTCAAAAACATTTCTTATTTTTGTTGATCTTTCCTACTGTTTCTGTAGGCATGTTTTCATCAATTTCTGGCTTATACTTTATACTTTATTATTATCATCTGGTTATACTTTATTATTTTTCTTCTACTGATTTTGGGCTTAGTTTAGTTTTCTTTTTCTGGTTTCTTAAGTTTAAAGTTACAGTGTTTATTTGAAGTTTCTTTCTTAATCCGTAAACTTCTCCCTTAGTATTTCTTATACCCTGCCCCATAAGTTTTGATCTGCTGCTTCCATATTCATTTGTCTCAGGATTTTATTTTTTGATTTCTTCTTTAACCTCTTGGTCATTTCATGATACATGGCTTGAATTCCATGCACTTGTGAAGTTTCCTATTTTGTTCAATTTCCAGTCTCATACTACATAGTTGGGATAATAGGAATAATCTCATTTTAGCTCTAAATTTATCAGAACTTGTTTTGGATCCCATATATGGTTTATATTCAAGTATTAAGAAAGTGTAGCTTCTGCTGTTGAGAGACATGTGCCATGTATGTCTACTGTATTTACAGAGTTGCTTGTGTCTGTTTTTATTAAAAGATGTTTGATCTGAATGATCTGTCCAGTCTTACCAGTGGAGCACTGAGTTCTCCAAAACCTACAGCCATGTTATCAGCGTCTCCTCTCGGCTGGCTTTGAGAGCTCTCTGTACACGTACAATCCATGCACCCTCCTGAGGGGTTAACCCTTCAGGGTATACAAGCACCTTCTGTGCTTCTGTTTCTGCTTGACACCCATAAGCACAGCCCCTCCTGAGCTCCTCTGCTTACTATTTGCGTGGCATCTCTTTCTCCATCCGTCCACTTTCAGCCTTGTGTCTGTCACAGGCAACTGACAACAGAACTATCACTTTTTATCTCTTTGGCCACTTTGTGTCTTTTGCTTGGGAAACTCAATCCATTTACATTTCTCTAATTACTGATAGGCAAGGACCTTTTACTCTTTTACTGTTACTTTGTTAGCTGTTTTCTTATCTTTCTTTGCTTTGTGGCTGGCTCAGCCCACCCTCGGGGCAGGGCTGACATGGCATGTGGTGCTGGGGATCAAACCCACCTCCCTGTGCTTGCCTATGCTTGCCTAAGTAGGTGCTTTTGGCCACTGAGCTATCTTGCTGGCTGCTGTTTTCTCATCTTCTGTAGTTCCTTTGTGTTGGGGTCCAAAGATGTCTGCAGCGTCTGTTGGAAACTAGATTCCCAGGTGGCTATGTTGGGAGGTTAACAGGACAGAGAAGGCTTCGCTCCTGAATGCATTGAAGCTACGACTGTGGGAGTGGGCTCTTCAACAGGGACGAGTTCTTCTACCTTTTGCTTTCTTTCTCTTGTCTTTTATTTAGTCTTCACCATGGGCTGGTGCAATAAGAAGACACTGGGCAGGTCTGGGCCCCACAGCTAGGGTTTCCAACTTCCAGAAAGATGAGTGAAATACATGTGTGCTCCTTCTCAGCTGCTTGGTCTGTGTGTTACTTCATAGCAGTGTAAAATGGACTAAGATAACTTGGTTGTAAAACTAAAATCGTGTTTTTTCCTCTTTCTAAAGTTCAGGTCTCTGAGTACAGAGTGTACTAGCACACCACGGAGCAGGTGCTCATCACCAGTTGTACAACCTCAACGCTGGACCTTCAGCGCGGGTTCCGAGGGCCGGAGGGCACTTTATGCAGCTGTAAGCCACAGATGTAGCTCAGCTTTCATCAAGTGACATCAGACTATGGTATTTTGGAGGTGGAAAGTTATGGGACTAGACATCTGCGTCCCTTTCCCTCCCCCCCCCCCAACTTGTACCTGCTTTCCACAGAAGCACAGGCACACAGCTGTGGGGCTTCCTGTCCGCTGCGGAGATGAACTCTTCCACGAGGAAGAGCATGTTACTTGTTCTGCTTTGAAGGTCTGAGTTAACGTTGCTTGCAGTTTCTCATTTCTTAAGCACTACACAATCATTCAATTCATTTAATTGTATCCTAATTGGAAGACTCCAGCTTCAACACCTGAGACATAAAGACAGGTGACAATGGTCCCTAATTATCCCAGCAGGGCTGAAGTAGGATGGTGCTTTATTGAATAATGAGTTTGCAACACACTGGGAAGTGAGGAGTGCCTTAGTAATTAGAGAGATACTTCCTCTCTCATTGTGGGGTAAGACTGGGCAGCTTTACAATCAAGCACCTGTCTTGGGGAGTGGGGCGAATATTCGTCTCACAGGTTATGGGCTCAGGAGCTGGCAGATATGCCAGTGTGGTTGGGGATGCCTGACAAAGGCCTCCATGGTTGTCAGACAAAGTGTCTTGGAGGGCTCAGGCCCCCGGGTCTGAGGTGCTCTGCAGCGAGGTGCCTCTGGACACTCCCCACCATCTCTCTGCTGCTTTCAGAGGCTGCTCCAGCCTGAGCCACTGAATGCCACGCTGGGGCCATAGAGAGGGACATCTTGGTGTTCATCGAAGTAGGGTTGCCAAAGTGGGGAGAGCACAGCAGCTAATGGCAGAGGAAGTCGCTTTGCAGAAAGAGACTGAGGCTGCAGCTACCAAGACCCATGGGGAAAGGGTTTCCTAAGGGATTCAGCAAAGGGCGCTTCCTTTTCTACGGATATCACCAACTTGCTTTAATGTGTGCTTTCCTCTAAACAGATGCAGAAAAATTGCAATGAACATTATTTATACTGCGATGGCCTGGGGCAGCAGTGTCTTGGGAGTATGAGGAAAAGGGAGGGCTGTCATTGTCCTCTGTCACCTACTGCATTTAGGTGACAGCAGCAGAACGCTTTGGCCCACAGCAGAGGTGCAGTGCTGGCCGGGGATCACAGCACGCTGCTCAGAGGACACGTGGCCTGGCTGTCCTTCAGGCGACTCCACTGCAGGCGATGGGCTCAGTGCCACTTGCACAACAGTTGATTTCAGCTACCTCAATAAAAATAGCAATAGACTCACACCACCACCCGGTCAGTTCCTTACAGGGGAACTTTGGCATTTTAGTGACTTCGAAACCTGCTGAGAAGGGATGAAAACCCCCAGGATTAGAGGAAGTTGATCCCTTAAAGGTCAGGATTTTAGTTTAGCTGAAGCACAAAGCTACTAGACATTGACTGGAAGAATCTGGGTACCTCTAGGCTCCTCTCAACAATGCAATGACAACAGGAAAATGGGAAGCTTTTCAGTTCCTTTGTCTGTGCTCACCTGTGACATGCACCACACCCACCCTGAAGCTTCGCAGCTGAGCATTCTGTCCTGTGAGTCACTGTGATTTGCTATGGGCTGGATGGACAGAGGTGGATTCCAGGAAGCCGGGTGCTGGCTCATTCACGGGCTTCCCTCTGCTGGGAGAGCACCGAGCCCAGCTCTGCCTCAGGGGTGCACGCGCCTGCCTCCCAGGTTGCCCTCGTGCCTTTGGTCCAGTCATGCTGAATCGGTGGTGTTTCTGTCACACGGAAAGAAGGTGCTTGTGTCTTGTGTAAGGACCCAGAGGCTGTCCCTTCTCAGGCAAAGCGGGAGAGAGACACTTTGTGATGCAAAAATTCACACGTAACCAGAAGAGACCCAGAATAGCAAAAGCCATCCTGAGTAACAACAGTGAAACAGGAGGCATCACAGCCTGGAAGCTGAAGTAATGTTGCAAGGATACAGGGATTAGAAACAGCATGGCACTGGCACAAATGCAGAGCTGGGGACTGAGAGAACAGAGCAGAGGTGCAGGGACTGAGGGGCCAAAAGATACCCTGGAGCCAGGGAGGGCTTAAATAGAAGGTGTTAGGGAAGCTGACTCTCCTATGGCAAAGACTGGATCGAGACCCTTACCTCTCACCATGTGCTAAACTAACAGCAAAATGGACCAAAGGGATAAATGTCAAGACGGAAACACTTAGACCACTGGAAGATGAAATAGGGGGAAACTCTTGAAGTCACAGGCATAGCCAAGGCCTGTTGAATGACAAACCATGGAGGGAACATTACTGACAACCAGCTAATGGGGTCATAGCAAATGAACGGGCTTCTTACAGTGAAAGAAACAGCCAACAGACTGAAAGAAACGCAGCATGTGAGAAGTATTTTGTCAGCTACGCTCAGACGGAGGACAAATATCTGGACTGTAAAGAGAGCTCAGAAAATTAGAAGGATTTCCCTTTTCACAGCAAGAGACTTAATACAAAAGAGACTCATCACAGAAAAGTACAAGTGGCCAGTCAATGCATGAAGAAATCGGCAACATCGCCGGCTCCTGGAGAAAGGTGATGTAAAACAACAGCGAGGTTGCATCTCAGCTCACATCCTCAGCAGACCTCGTACTGACAAATGCTGGTTAGGTTTCAGGGGAAAAGAAGCCTTCTGCACTGGTGGTGGAACTGTAATCTCTAAAAACAAGTAGCAAAAGCACTACAGAGATTTTTCAAAAAGTTAAAACTAGGAATTCCACTCGACCTAGTAATTCTCCTTCTGGTATTTTCTTGAAAGAATAAAATGCATCATATGAGAGTACACAGGCAAACTCATCTTTATGTCAGCATAATTCCTAGCAGCCAAATCATGGAAGAGGCCAACTACACACAATGGTAGTACCGCTCTGCCATGAGGAAAGACAAACTTGGGTCATTCATAGCAAAGTAGGTGCAGGTCAAGGCCACAGTGTCAAATGAAATAGACACACATGCAGTTTTTTTTTTAATGAGAGAAATGCACAGTAAAAGTAATGGACAAAATAGAAGGTGGATTATAGGAAGTAGGGAGACAGACTGTTCCCCACAGGAAAAGGGATTCAGGATGGGGGAGGGAGCAGGCGGGGCAAGGAATGAACAGGAGGAATCAGGATGTGCTATTGGCGGACTTCACACAGGGATGTGAACGTTATTACTGCAGAAAGGTATTAAAAATGAGGATCAAGGCATTGGTGGAGAGGACAAAAGGCATTGGGACATGTCCTGCGCGTGTTCCAGGTCCTCATGGGAGTGCAACCCTCTGTGCTGCACATAGGCACTAAGACGGGGGGAGAGAGAGAGAGAGAGAGAGAGAGAGAGAGAGAGAGAGAGAGAGAGAGGGGGAGGGGAAGTGGGGAAAACGGTTTGAGATGCATTGCACATCTGTACCAACTCCGTGCCCTTCATGTAAACATTATGTATTGCAGATTCATGCAGCCAAACAAAGCCTAGGGCTTGCAGGAGTCCTTGGGCTCCACCTGCCAGGTCCGCTCGCCACCGCCCTCTGACGCGTCTGGGAGTCAGCCGTGACTTGCTGCCCTGCACTGCCCCTCTGCCCAGCCTGGAAGCTGGTGCTTCCCTCTTCCTTGACCTCCTCCCAGGGCTGGGCCAGGGACAACACCGGCAGGAAGGGCAGGTCGCTTCTGTCTTCCCTGCTCTGCGGGGGTGGGGGGGTGGGGGGGGTGAGCTAACCAGCCTTGCGGCCAGGCTTCCTTCCTTCCTTCCTTCCTTCCTTCCTTCCTTCCTTCCTTCCTTCCTTCCTTCCTTCTTCCCATTTCCTTTCCTCCCTCCCTTCTTCTTTCTACAAGTATAAGATAGACACAGAGCTAAGAGATGAAGAAAGAGCCGCGCACTCGATGCAGTTCCCGGAGGCCCCGGAGTGTCCTGAGGGAGCGGGGCCTGGGGTTGACACCAGGGGCAGGATGGAAGCTGTGGCCCGACGTGCCTGCTGCCACGGGAGCGCCGGAGGACGCCTGGCCTGCTCTTGGGGCCTCAGCCTTGGCTGCTCAGAGATGCTACAACCGAAGCAAGTGAGCGAACACAGCTCACAGGCAAACAGGACCACGCTCTAGGCATGGGAAGCACGAAATAAAAGCTCTGGGAACTAGAACACAGTGTAGAGCTCAGCAAAACTCAGGATACATCGTGCTGGGTGGTGCTTAATAACTGAACAGCCCCGATGTGGAGCATGCCAGGCGCTGTCCCAGGGCAGGCTAACTGCGAGACCAGGAGGGCAGGGGCAGCCTGTGGGTTTCCAGCACCAGTGCGGAGGTCCGATGGGCGCACAGTGTGCCCGGGGGCTCCTAGAAAGGGGCTCGGAACCGCCAGCCAGCACCATCTGCCGCCTGCGTAGGGCTGGTGCCGCCCAGGGCCCCCGAGTCTCGGCCTTGGGTCTTGGTCTTGCTCTGAGAGCACGGGCAGCTCCTGATTCTGACGCCGAGCGCTCAGCTTGGTTTTGCTCCTTTCGTGTTCTTCCTTTTGTTGCTGGCCCGGTAGGGCACTCGGTCCTTCTCACTGCAGGTCCTGGTGCCGTGCTCTCCCCACGTGGAGACCGGCTCTACGGGGGCGTTCGGCAGCCAGGCCGGGCTGCCCTCTCCTTGTCCCGCATCACACACAGACACCCTGCAGCCTGCTGGTGCGCCTGCTCTAGACAGAAGAACTCCTCCGAGCTTGCTTCCTCTCTGCATGGTGCCACTAGTTCTGTCTTTCCTTAGAAATCTAGGCATACTCTATGCTTGGCAGAAACTCCCAAATCCTCTCACACATTTCCACCAAAAAAAAAAAAAAAAAAAAAAAAAAAAAAAAGAGAAAAAGAAAGAGCTGATTTCAGGCGGGCTAGCCTTCCACTTCCTGGCCTCTACCGTCTAGACGCCCATGCACGCGGCGACGCAGATCATGTGTAGAACAGGAACAGCAGCTCCCAGCTCCCGGTCCTCTACCGATATGGGGGAGAACTGGAAGTGACGCTGTGTGGGAACGTTTCGAGTCCTGTGTAGTACGAGATAGAGACAATGCGGTGTAAGGGACAGAGGATGAGGCCCGGCCCCCAGCTGGCCCTCCGCGGCCTTGCAGGGGGATTGTAAGCAAGTTCCTGGAGGCTTCGTAGGTGCAGGAGGGATCTCATGTGGCTTCTGGCAGACAGGACCAGCACTTCCTCATTCCGAAGCTGTGCGCCTCTGGGGAGGTGACTTCGCATCTCTGAACCTCAGCTGTGTCACGTCTGTGATGGACACATTCATGCAGCCCCATATAGGGTGACTAAGGCACTGGGAGTCCTGAGCGCAGAAGAGGAGCGGAGAGGATTCGCTTAGCCCGAAGGAGCTGGTGTTGCCCTTTGAATTTTTCAGGTCCCTCCAAGAAACAAGAATTCCAGGTTCAGACCCTAGGGGGCGCTGCTGGGGAGGTGGTCACTGGGGGCCTTCCCAAAGAAACAAGGTCACTTGATAGTGGACTGAAACCCTTTCCAAAAGCTCCAGTGAAAATAAACATTCTCTTCATCGTCTCAGGTACGCTGCTGCAGTGTTAATAAGCTGACACGGGGAGATGCTGAGCGCCCCTTGAGAGCGCGCCTACCCTCCCAGAGGAGGGCTGAACTAGGATTCTGACCTGCGCACTGCGGACCTAGTCCGAGAGCGGCTGCATCACCCGAGTACAGCTACTGTGATGTCAAACACCCCAGAGCGGGCTACAGGGCCCACCGAGCCCTCTCTGCCCTGTCTACAGGCAGGCCACACCTCTGTGATAACTCCTGTGACAGCCTCCAGCACAGTCATGCAGAGAGGAACTGCGGGCCATCTAACACACACCTGGCATCCCTCCGGAGTCAGCCCGGAGGCCGCACGCCTGTCCGGCATCCAGCCTCCCCAGGGGTTCCAGGAACTCAGAGCTTGAGTCACGGGTCTTGCAGGTGTGGTGAGCCCTTGCTCTGTGGCCAGGGCCAGGGTGTGGCCGAGGGCCATGGCTAGACTTCCTAAGTCCAAGGACCTTAGTCTCTGTGGTTGAGAAATAAGCGGCCGTGTTCACCTAGGTTCTTTTCCAGATGACTTGGCGATTTTATGGGAGGAGCTTTAACATTTCAAACTAGTCCTGCAGCACTGCCAATGTATAGGGACGGTGTCAGGGCCTCCAAGAGGGCATTACCAGGCTTTTCTTACCTGTCACTTTCATCTATTTATTGCTACTGAACCTCGAGAGACAGCATCACCACCCGGTGGGAGAGACCGTGGGAGATGCCTGCTCTGGCCCCGGCCACAGTGTGTGGAGGCAGAGTTGGCCTCGGGAAGCTTCCCATAGCGTTGCCATGCATGGCTACTGAAGATAATTTCATGGGGAAAAGATCAGGTGGGGGTGAATCACACTTAGACTCAGGAGATGGGACAAGACCTTCCCGTTTCTACACATGCAGGGACTCCAAGCAGGCAGCAGGTGAGTGGCAGCCCTGGCCACCCTCATCTGGCTGGGTGGCTGAGTTCTCGGATTCTGGTGACACTGAAGTCACATGATGGATTGGTTCATGAGAGGTGGTGAAAATCCATGCAGGCTAAACTGCAGTCAAGCACCACGAATAAACCTGCGCTTGTCCATATATGTGTGTGTTTTGATCAGGCAATTACTCCAGACCTGGTGTTTAAGCCTGCCACACACTGTTCACACATTCAAAATGGTCTCACACCACTTTTACAATGTCTTACTTGAATTATCATGATTCAAACGTTAGAGAACAAAATGCATCGCCCACACCACCCACTGAACACTCCAGTCACTCGCAGGGACTTCTATGCATACGCTGTCACCTCCAGTTGGCAAAGCTTGTGCCAAGACTCTAGGGACACAGGAGAAAAAGGAGAGGGAGAAAAAGAAGAGTTGGCAAGCTGGAGGGTGAAAGGCAGCTTGGGGCTCTGGGTGGTGACAAGCAAGTGGCTAAGGCCACAGAGAAAAGCCCGAGGTTCCTTGGTGGCAGCCCCCTCCCTCCCAGCTGTGGATTGGCCAGGAGGGTAACAATGCACTACGATGTGCGATTCAGGCCCAGAATGGTTTATTAAATGTTTCATGTAATTCCCACTTTCTGGTGGCCTTGGTAGGTGCTAATAGGAGTACTGAGGAGAAGCAGACAGTGTTCCCGAGGTTCAAGTCCTGTCCAGTGATGGAAACAGAATGACATGGCCTGTCATAGGGGTGCAGCTCGGGGCTTGCTGGACAGGGAGATGGAGCAGAGATCTTGCCACTCGGGGGACCAGGAGAGGGGCAGGACCGGGGAGAATGAGGAGCGGTCGGAGGCAACGAAAGGTCCTCATTCTTAGGTGTTGGACCCCGAGCAGAGGCAGAGTCCCGGGAGTGCAGCGAGTCTAGTTATACTCGGATGCAAGAGCGTGCAGAGGCCCCGGCTTGCCAGCGTGGGGCGGCGCGCTCGCGCTCCGCTGCTTACTCTGTAGATGTACCTCTGCTTTGAGCATCCTCAGACGTCAACCAGTGTCTGACTTGAAAAACCCAGTTTTCTAGCACATTCCCCTGGGCCACCACAGGCCAAGCTGAGCGCCTCCGGTCCCTGGGCCCCTAACAGCTCGTGGCGTGCAAAGCCTGCTTCCTTCATGTTGGAATCTGTTCCCAGCCGAGGCGACCCCGGGCTGCAGGTGTCTCAGAGCAAGGAAGCGGTCAGGAAGACGCGGGAGCTGATACGCAGCCTGGTCTTGCAAGGCAAAAATAAAGAGCGGACTGACCCAAGGAATCCGGAGACAGAGCTTTTGCAAATGGGAAGGAGTCCCAGAGATGGGGAGTGGGAGGAAGCGGAGGGGCCTTGAAAAGGCTTAAGGTGTGTCCTGCGCATGCCAAACACCCGCCATGGGGCGAGGAGAGACTGCATGCTGTGAACAAACACGCACTAATATTAATAATTAATAAGGGGCTGGGGTGATAGCTCTGTGGCGCAAGTGCCTGCCTGGCAAGTGCAAGGTCGTGAGTTCAAACCCCGGTGTTCCCCCCCCCCCCAATAAATAAATAATAACAATCAGGAAAGTGGATCTGGAGACTGAGGGCGGGGTAGGGAGGGGAAGCGGATAGTCAAGAAGCATCAAGCACACGACCTGTTCGCCAGGATGGACGCAGCAGTGGCACTAATGAAATACTAAAGCGGGGTTTGGCGATGTAGCTCAGCAGAACACTCAGAGTATTGTGGGTCCAATCCCCAGCCCTACCCGGTACAGCACCCCAGGGCCCTTCCAGGCTGGGATGGAGCAGGTCGTGGGTCGAGGGCGCGGGGCCTGCCGCTGAGGACTCCGCCTGTGGGGCGCGCAAAGCAGCTTTCCCCGAAGGCTGGCTGAGAGGAGAGGCTGCGATCCTGGAGGAGCTCTGGATCTCCGCTGAGCAGTTTCCGCGGCCTTGGGAAAGGCTGCGCGTCCAACTTGGAAGGGAAACCGCGCGCCTCCTGGCGGCGCCGCTGGGCACTGCCGCCCGGCCTCCGGGAATAACCCGGACCCAGGGTTCCCGCACTCAGAACCACAACACCGCCCTTTAGGACCCACTTTGTGGGGCGGGAAACGCGGCCTCGGCGCTCCCCTGGCTCTCGGGCGGGGCGGCCGGATAGCGGGGCAGCGGGGCTCATTTGCAAACCTGGCCCTATCGCGGGCTGCTCCCTATATGCTCCTCACATGCGTCCGCGGCTGGGCGCCCAGAGAGCTCCGAGGACGCCCAGAGCCTCTGCGCAGGCGACGCTGCTGTCACACTTTCCACCCCAGACTGAGGCGCAGCGGCGCCCACGGCAGAGCAAGGGAACAGTTCCCCAGCGCCGGCGCAGTCCTCGCGGTGCCGCTGCGCACAGAGCGGCCGCTGCACCCTGCAACCCGCAGGCCCGCAGGCCCGCAGGCCCGCAGACCCACAGGTGGGAATGCGGCTTCCAGAGTGCAGGGTTTGCTTTCAGAGAGAAGCAACTCCCTCCTTTCTCTCTGGCCTCAAAGAAGCCAAAGAGCACGTGCTGCGGGCCCCAGGGGCCAGAAAGGGCGTACAGCTAGAGCAGAAGCCCTCGAGTAGCAAGTGTGTAGATCTGGGCGATCGCCCCTTCACCCCCTCCCTGCTGAACCGTACAAGGGATCCTCATCCTTCTGTAAAGAGAGAGTGACTCAAGGCACACACGGTGCCCTGTGCCCTCCTAGCTGGGCTTGAACAATCCCCCTCCTTTTCACCCACATGCCCGGTCCCCCTGGGTCGGTCAGAGGCAGCAGGAGTGTCTGGGTGGTCGGTAATAATCCCCGGGCTCTGCGCTCACTTTTCAGGCCCTTCCGGGTGGGGCTGGGCCTCGTGACTGCTTCAGGGACATGCTTCCAGCCCCACAGATGTGACTGCGCTTATGCTGGGGTCCGAGAGCTGCCCCACCCCTCTCATTTAATC
>PVKN010000600.1:35703-70882 GCA_004027915.1 Capromys pilorides
CCCCCCCCACCGCACCTCAGCTAGAGGAGCCGGAGCAGAGGCCGAAGCGCTTCTGTCCAACAGTTACTGCCGCTTGAAAGGAACCCCCGAATTCTGTTCTCTCTAGGTGACTTTCTGAGTAGGATCCGCTGGTTCACAGACAAATGACTGAGGCAGTAGAGAGAAGGATGGAGATGGGACCTCATGTTAAGCAGCTTCTTAGTCTGGAGAAATGTTGGTGCTCGGCTTTTTATCTGTTAGCAGATTTATTTTATTTGATTTTATTTCATGGTACTGGGGAATTGAACTTGGGGCTTTGCACACATTTATTTTAAATACTTTTGTGATCTTTGACTGCTCTTGATTGGCTAAAAGGCAGGGTGTGGATAAAAAGTCTCAGCAAAACCAAAAAAAAAAAAAAAAAAAATCCAAACTGCAAAGACCAGGGAAATTTTTCAGAGTCTTTCTGGACAAGGCCCTGCTCTTAACTCCTCAGCAATCTGGCCTTGGAGGAAATGTAAAAGCAGAACGGACTGATCCACAAAC
Organism: Capromys pilorides; assembly: GCA_004027915.1. Classification (NCBI taxonomy): domain Eukaryota; kingdom Metazoa; phylum Chordata; class Mammalia; order Rodentia; family Capromyidae; genus Capromys; species Capromys pilorides. Next base: position 36,229 of record PVKN010000600.1, read on the forward strand.
CAAGACTCTATTGGGTCTATTGGTGACGTGGGGCGGTTTGCTTATTCTTATGGTGTTCATCTCCTTCTCCCTGAAAAGGAAGTGCTTTTGCTTTAATTCATACTCATGAGATTGTTGCATCTGTTGGTTTAGAGACCATGAAAGAGAATGTTTGAAAAGAACCATATTTTCTTTCAATACAATTGATATTGTGACTTGGGAAAGCTGCTGCGAGTGAGGAATTCAGAGGAAGACAGTGGGAACCAGGCCTGTGGCTTGGCTGTGTTCCTGTCTCTCCAGAGCCAAGCCCTGGAGCTTGGTTTCTATTCTGCCCCTACCTCTGGGTAGGTCAGAGGTGTCACCTGAGCAAGCAAAAGAAGCAAAGAAGCTGGAATACTACAAACCTGAAAGTCCTTTTTTTTTAAGGTAAAGAAAGGAGGTTTACAAGAAAATTCTTTGATCAGACCCTCTCCTTGGGTGGTAGATTTATTGAACAGATGTTTATTGGTCCCCTGCCACAATTCTTTTGACCCTTTGGGCTGCCATCCAGGATCCAGGAGCCCAGGGTCAGGCTCCAGAGCTGTCATCAGCCGGTGGTGGCTCTCTTTCTTCTTCCTTTATGTTTGGTACACAGCACTTATTCCAGGGATCAGAGCAAATGTCACTTCTTTTCTCACCAGAATGGCAGAAAAATAGTCTACATTTCCCATGTTGTATGAGGCAGATTGTGTTTCTAATTCCCGGTGGGATATCCCCTGTGCATTCAACAGACAGGATGCATATTGAGTTCACACTGAGAAGACAGTGAAGGACAAGTCCAGACCAGCGCCCATGGTTGGCCATATTTGTACCAAGAATTGAGCTCATGAGCTCATGCTTGCCAGGCAGGTGCTGTGCTACGGAGCCACATCCTAGTGCCTGGTTTGTCATGCCCTGACAAAACTTCCTGCTTGAACCAGTCCCAACCACTGAGCTTTGGTTTCTACACCTCAAAGCAGAAGCAATAATGTGTAGCTGTGTGTTATGGGCTCACAGTATACAGCTGGACATAGGTCAGTAGTTTTATTTCTACAATAAAGTGAAGGCGCTGAAACCAGGACTTCGGGGCTTATAAGTCATTCAAATTCTCATAAGGAAGGCATTTGGGGAAGGAAATAATTGTAAGCAAGATCTTTCTAATGTCTGCAAGTGCTAATTATCTTATTAATAAAAACAACAATGGCCAGGGTGATGTCTTCTGTCTGCAATCCTAGCACTATAGGAGATGGAGACAGGAAGACTATAAGTTTGAACCTAGCCTGGGTGGCTTTACAGAGATACTCTGTTTCAAAACAAGAAACAGGGGCCAGGGAGATAGCTCCATGGCACAAGTGCCTGCCTGGAGAGTGCAAGGTCATGAGTTCGAACCCTGGTCCCACAAAAACAAAAGAAAACAAAAACAAACAAACAAAAAAAAAACAAGAAACAGAGAAGAGCTTAGTGCATAGGCCTTACATGCAGTCTCCAGTATTCTAAACAACGACATGGTGTTGATCTTTTTGATTATAAAAATATTCCTCATAGTATCTGCTTCAGTAGCTACACAGAGATTACTTTGTGGTCCTGGGTCACATTAGCCCCACCGCGACTGGGAGAGAACAGCAGTGAGGACAAGGAGGGTTCCATCTTTGACAGAGGTTTGGGATCTGGAGTCTAGTTTTATTCCAATAACTCACCATCTTTCCTTGGACAATACATTCAAAAGGCCACGACTTCATTTTTCCTCAGCTGCCTACAGAAGCTGGAGGAGCATTACTGTAGGTGTGAAGATCTCCGAGGCTGACTGCATTCATACAGTAAATGAACACTTTCTCTGCACCTTGGGTTTTTTTTTTTTTTAAATCTTTTTGAGACAGGGTTTCACTATGCAGATCAAGTTGGCCTCAAACGCACTTTGTAGCTCAGGCCGGCATCGAACTCCACAGCAGTTCTCCTGCCTCAGCCACTGGAGCGCGGGGATCACAAGTGTGCCCCACTGCCTCACCTTCCACCTGGTTTTCTATCCGTGGCCCCTGGAGCCACAGAGGAGGATCTCTGCTTCCCTTCTGGCTCTGATGCTTGTAGGATCTCAATTGGTCAAGATTTCCCTAAGACTGCAAGGAGCACTTTCTGTCTGTGTCAGAGTAAAGAGGTTATGTTACCTTCTGTTATAATCCCTATTTGGCTTTAAATTTGTTTTTTTTTCCTAAAATAGGTTAAAGTGGGCAGAGCTCTGCGGGGTCCATCTGCAGCCCCTGTCGACACAGGGATGTCCGCTGTGCTCCCGTGCAGGCACATGCCATGGCTTTCTTGCAGCCCTTCCATCACCAGGGCACCGGGAGACACTTACCTGTGTTCCTTCTGACCAAACAGAAGCAAACCAAGAAAAGAAAGATGCCCCTCATGCTTTCCAGACCCCTGGACACCCTGCCCTTTCGAGCGGGCAGCAACTCTGGGGAAGGATGAGGAGGAGTGGGGTGGGGATGGAAGAGCAGGGAGCTTTATAGGTTTTTGAGAACAAACATGTTTATGTGCTGTCCTTAGCAAAACTGTGGGCAGAAGGTACGGGGTATTCTCCTCTTCTGCCTAAAAATAGACAGGCTTCTCGGTGATCCCTGGCAACAGGGTTGACCAGCAGTTGATAGGTGGAACATGGAACGGAGAAGGAGAGGGAGAGGGAGAAGGAGAGGGAGAGGGAGAGGGAGAGGGAGAGGGGGACGATCTCAGAGACTGCCTCTTGCTGTCAAGTGTGACTTGGGAGTTGCAGACAGAGTGGTGGAGACCCGAGTGCTCCCTGTCTCTGGACACCTTTCTGATAGGCAGAATGTCCTGTGTTGGAGTACACATGGAGGCGGTGGCCCAGGGCATGCTCTGTCATGTGTCTGCAACAGAAACAAGGCTCAGAATGTTCCTCAGTGCATTAGCCATAGCAGTCCACAGAATTCATGTGAAATAGCACATTATGGCAGCTGTGGAACAAAAACACGTTGCCATACAATAGCGTGGCAATGGGCCTCACAACCACACCGAGGGCAGGAGGGAGATGAGGCACTGCACCCCAGATTAGTCCAGGTGTTTCTTAAACCTGGCTTCTGACTCCAAGCCAGGGTGGCATCTTCTTTGTGGAAGGTGCTCAGGTGCCCCTCTGGGCTGAGGAAGCTCTCCTGGGCTGGGGAGGTGGTTGTGCTGTGGAGGACATGGCATCCCCAGGACCAGGGTCTGTGCCCTCTTGCACCTGCTGAGAGCCTTGCATATGCAAAACAGATGCTCTGAGTTACGTGCTCATCCCTAGAGAAGGCCTAAGGCAGAGGCTGATTGTATAGTTTTCTATGACATAGCCACTAATAAATTAGTCATGAGATTCAAGTTTTGGAATTTGATGGAAAGTTTGGAAAACTTAAGAGGTATTTTGGAAAACGAACTCACTTAAGGGAAGATAAGTTAACAGTGCCAAGGTTTGTCATCCTGTGTCTCCTCCAGCCTTAAACATATTTCCACATCACCAACTCAGAAAGCAGCTCCCAAGGAAGAGCAGCACAAATTGTTCTGAGAATAAGGTTACTCAATCCCAAGATGACAAACATGAAATTCAAGCTCTTTGATCAGTCACATGAATATGTGGTCAGAAGTCCTTTGGTTCCTGTAATTGTAAGGCTGAGCAGAACTACAGCTAGGTGCATCCAGGAACACAAGGTCATCACCCAGTCTGACGTGCATGAGACTCAGCCACAGAAAAGACAGGACCACAGGGAGAGGAAGGAAACCTGGGGCTTGCAAACAACATGCATGATTTTCATACACGAGTAGCTTAAATTATAAGCAAAGAGCAAAGTGAAAGGTAGATCGCAGGAAGTAGGGAGAGGACCCTTTCTCAGAGGGGCAGGGGTCAGGAGACCAAGGGAGAGGGAGAAGAGAGGAAGGGAGGGAGTGGAAGGGGTGAAGATGTGTTCTGCGGTCCCACGGGCTCCACACAGGAGTGTGACCACTGTGGAAAGCAAACAGAATGAAGGAAAAGGTCTAAAAAATCCAAAATTTTGAAATGACCAAAGAAGCACATGAAAAACTTCTCAGTACCATTAGTCATTGCAGAAATGCATATCAAAGCAACCATGAGGGTTACATGCACTCGATGTTCACAAGCATCTGCTGTAAAAAAAAAAAAAAAAAAATTCAGAATCCTGGAAGGACAACAGTCGATGAACACACACAGAAATTGGACTGCTGAAATACTGCTGGTGCAAATGGAAAACAGTGCAGCAGCTGCGACAGAGAGCGTTTTCTTGGTCCTGGAGAAGCTAGAAGCCACATTACTGCCATAGCTCGGTTTCCTCCTCTCTGGCTCTGCTCCTCAGCTTATGTGCAGTAGCGGTGAGGTGATGCCCACGGGTGTTGATAGGAGCACTCCTTTCTTGGGAAAAGTGGAAACGCAAAATATCAGCTGTTGAAAGTGGAAACAAGCTGGTGTATTTCACAAAATGGAACATTATTCACCTACAAAAAGAAATGAGTTTATAGTTCATGCTACAACATAGATTGACCTTGAAACTTTGGGATGTAACGGAATGAAACAGGTTAAAATTGTCACGTATTGTAGGACTTCACTTGCATGAAATATGCCAAATGGCTAAAGCCTTAGGGATGGAAGGCAGATTAGAGGCTTCCGGTAGGAAGGAACGGAGGAATGAGTGTGGTCTCCTTTGAGGATGATGAACTAAGGAAAAGGTAAACTACAGAATGATGACAGCTATACAGCATTGTTTGTGCATTGTTTCTTAATTGTAAAATGGTTAGTAGTACATTTCATGTTATATACACATTGAAAAAGCTTGGAGGTTTCTGGAATCATGTAATATCAGTACAGGAAAGAGCTATGAACTACTCTGTTGTCAAAATCTGCCTAAAGGTAAGGAACCCAGCTTCCTTGAGGATGCAGCAGAGGTTGGCTTTAGCTGCAGGAGCTCAGCCACATCCTGGCGAGCAGGTGGTCCTTCTCCTGCCAGCACCGTGAGCTGTGACACCCAGCACGTGCACACACGCATCACACACAGCCCTGGCCCCTCCATCGCGTGCAATCGAAACCAACTGCTATCACTTCTACCTGTGTGTCTCCAGGTGGTGAAACGGGATTATTAGTGGGCCTACGGTCAAATGTCTTCCTAATGTAGTAGTTGAAAGTTGATAGGCAGAAAAAGACGAGGTGGAGGCGCAACATTTTCAGACAAAAGGAAAATAATGTCATCAACGTTATAAAGTTGAGACTGTGTTAAAAGCAGTCCAGTCACATTCGAATCGCCTGCGAGCTCGGATGGACTGCGGCTGACTCCGTCTCTCTGAGGACTCCATCCTCGTAACAGCAGCCTGGAGAGCTGGGGTTTGAAGTCTCACAGGATGCAAGTTTTTCAAGTCTTTGCCCTTTCCCTAAAATAATCGCAATATGTAATACTGCCCGGTAATGCCAATGAGCTGCGACTGAGCTGCCAGGAACGTTTCTCTTCTCTCTTGGAAAAGACTCCGCAGCCAACAGGACCATGGGCGGCGGCACGTGCGTCTCCTAGGTGGCTTGGTGGGAGCCATGGGGCAAGGAATCTTGCGCCGTGAAAATAAATAGGAAGATCTTTGGTTTCTATTTGATGGAATTTGAGTTTATGTAATACAGAGTTTTATTTTTCGCCTTTGCGGTAGCTTTTCCCACGGTCTAGGCCGAGCAAGTTTTCTGGACTGAGGAAGGCGACAGGGCTGAGGATTCGCGTGCACCCCTGCTCGAGCCGGCGCCTGCTCGGTTCTTCGTGAAGGCGCTTGGCTGGTGTGGGAGGACGGACCCGGTCGTGTGCACCGCTGAGGCGGCTCGCTTGCTGCGTTGCTCAGCTCACAGACCCTGCTAGCTTCCCGCGGAGACTCGCTTGGAAGGACGGGCACCCCAGCCTGTGGAGATCAACGGTGTCCCTCAGAAGGGTTGCCCAGAGACTGTGACAGAGTTTGAGAAGGACACTCTTCCTTCTTCCCCCACCCTGTGTGTGTGTGTGTGTGTGTGTGTGTGTGTGTGTGTGTGTGTTTTGCCTGAGGTCTTTGCAATATGCTATATCCTAAGCTCTTTGTTTATATTTATTTTGAGACAAAGTCCTGCTAAGTTGCCCAGGCTGGGCTTGTCTTTTCAGTCTTACTGCTTCAGCCTCCCGGAGTGCTGGGACTGCAGTTGTGCACCACTGTGCCTGGGGCCCACTGCCCCAGACTTAGTCTACATTCAGTCTTTTTTCTATTAGTTTAGAATTTGAGGCTGAGGCAGGAGGATTGGTGCAAGTTCGAGACCAGCCTGGGCTACGAAAGTGAGCTCAAGGACAGCCTGAACTGCATAGCGAGACCCTGTCTCAAAAAGACAAAAAAAAAAAAAAAAAAGGAATTTTCAATGGAGGTTTCTCTGTCCGTTAAGTGACCACACTGATTTAGCCACTAATGTTTGTCTTAGTTTCTGCACTTGAATTATAAAACCAATACAAATGACCTCGAGAGATTGTTCAGTCCCACACACCATCAGTGCCATGTGCATTTAGTAAATGGCGGCTACCTGAGGAGGCTGACTGGCCCCTCACTCCTGTCTCCCAAGGCCTCGTGCTCCTGCTGTTCTGGGGGACCCTGGTGGGAACATGCTGTGGCCCAGGGGTGCTAAAGCCTCACACTATTCTGACACAGGCGGCAGGGGCAGGTCTCCGTCCAGGTTCTATTTTGATCTATTTGGAAGAATCCTGAGTTTGTGCTGTTGCTGCCTAAACATCCAATAAAGATTTTATTTATAACTTTAGACTAACCAGTAGTTCAACATGAATGATTATTCCTAGTTATAGAAGGGCATGAAACAGCAACCATGCCTTTGCATGCAGGCTGAAGTAACTGTTTATCATCTTCCCCTAGTTTCACACCCTTCCACTGCCGTGCTCCACGTAATTCATTACAGCAGGGGAACTGAGTCCCTGCCACCAGGTTCTTTGTCTCGGGAGGTACCTGAGCCTGGTCTTAGGCTCCACCAGGGGACGGCACGCACTTGTGTACCAACTCAAGCAATTCCTGTTGCTACCAGCAAACTGTGGTTTTCATGGTGGTTTTGGGTGAAAAAGACATTTTCATCCATTGTTCTTATCTGAAGTTAAGTAAAGCATCATTGACACAAGTACTACTGGAATTCTTTTTGTTTTTATTTTACTTTATAGTAACATAAGAGTAGTAACTGGCTGTGATTTTTGCCTTGGCTGGGAGATAGAAGGCAGTGGCGTTTCAGTAGCTGAGAACAAAGCACTTGGGACAGAACTGAGGAGCCGTAGGTAGGAAGCAGATGGGGAGCAAAGCGGATCATGTGCGTGGCTTTGCACTCCTGAAAGTTTGCAAGGACAGGCCTGCCGCCTCAGCACAGCACCTTCCACAGCCCTGAGACCACGCGGGGCCCTTGGTCAGTCCTCTGAGGCATAGCTCCTGTCTGTCACAGGACTGTCCCCTGTTTTCCTGTCCTGGCACCAGTCCCCAGCTCTCCTGTCCTCAGTAGTAAAGTGACTGCTACTTGGCTTGCTCTGGAGAATTTGATCTATGGAGAAAGGAGCAGGGTACAGGGTTGGGGAGATAGCTCAGCTGTCTAGGCAACTGCCTGGCAATTGCAAGGACCTGGATTTGATCCCAAGTACTGCAACAACAAGAAAGGGGCAGATATTGTGCTAATCAACCCCGTCTCTTTTTACTGGGGCACACTGCCTTTTATTTTGCTTTACTACTAACAGATTTCTTAAAAAGCAGTCAGGTCGTTTCCTATAACCCCTCAAATAAGGGTGATCTGCAGGCAGGCTGCAGGCTGCAATGACCACTGCCCGAGTGGATGGATGGGGAGGAGAGGCTAGGTGTGGCCCTGTGGGAGCCAGGTGGACAGAGGAGGACTCACTGAACCTGTCTTTCCCACCCACCGCTGCCTCACAGGGCCTGGGAATGAGGAAGAAATGGATCTGGTGATGGGTGGGAAACTCTGAGGGGTGGATGAGGTCCAGGGATCAAAGCCACAGGTGGCTTTGAAGGACCCAGTGGGAGGGAGGACACTGTGTCCAGGTGGGTGGAGGGCCAGAGGCAAGACAGTCAGCCCTGTTGGCCAGGCTCTGGAAGCGCCCGAGGTGGCTGCCTTGCTGGCAGAGGCCCTCCCACCTGGGCACAGCAGGTGAGGTTGGCCACGCACTCCCCAAGCCTGTGAGGAGACGAAGGCCCTGCAGCTTCTGGGGTGCCTGGCGCAGAGCCGGCCTGGGCAGCCCCTGTGCTGGCCTGTGCATCTCCAGACAAATATGACCCTGAGAGGGTAAAAGTCTTTTATGAATCCTAGCAGGCTCCAAACTCTCCTGGGTGACAGGATTTCTGGCAGAGCTTTTGTTTTGTCAGTGCATGTTTGCAACACTTGTGTGGCACTTATATTCACCTGTGGGAGGGGTCTGTGTACCTGCCACAGCCTTGATCTTCCCTTCAGTCCCTGGCCCTTCCTGTGCCCCCCCTATCTGCATCCCGTCTCCCAGTTTCATTCTCATCCTATTGTCTTAATGCCCAAAAGTTCTTTCTTAGGTTAAACTTATGACTTTTTTAGTATTCTGTAAGTCTACAACATAATGACTATATGACCAAAGATGAAAATTTAAATATATTTATCCTTAAGGACATTATTTTGTTCTTTAAATCCTGTTTAAAATTAAGAATAACAGGACCAGTGAGATAGCTCAGCAGTCTAAAGCGCCTGCTCAGGCAAGCTTAGGCAAAACATGGAGACCGTGGTTCAATCCCCAGCACCATGTGTTGCAACAGACTCAGTCCTGGGGTGGGCTGAATCCACCACAAAAATAAATAAATAAATAAATAAATAAATAAATAAATAAAATTAAGAGTAACGTATTTTAGGAGCAGTCTAAAGCTCCTGCTTCGGAAAGCTTAGGTAACCGCATGGACCATGATTTGATCCCTGGTACCACATGCTGCGCCAGTCCCACCCCCAGGGCATACTGAGCCAGCCATAATAATAAATAGAAAAAAAACAAAGAGAAAAAAAGACTAACATATTTTAAAGATCAAACAATTATAAATCACCAATAATTTCAGCATTGGGGTCTTTATTGATTTTGGACACATTTTACAATCAATTTTACATCAAATATGAGAACATTTGCATTGTTTAATTACTACGACAGAAAGCCACCTTGTCATTGTCATTGGATGCGCTTCAGCGGGTCTTCAGTGGCACTTGTGCATATTGACGCTGTGTGCACACCGCTCTTCTGAGTAGAGCCACCATCGTTTGCAAAGTGATTGCTCTATTGCGAGCATTTGTGATTTTTTCTAAAAGTTCTCAAAATAGTTTTATGACTTCCTGAGGGTCATTTCTAAGAAGCAGAATAGTTGAGACACTGGGACCAAGTAGTTTATGTCCTGTATGGCAGCAGATGGATGCACAGAGAGCCTGCCAGACAGCTGTCCTTGTCATTCTCTGTGGGGCAGCAGCTTCCTCTTGTCCCTGCCTGTCCCTCGAATCAGCATCCTACGAGGGGCCCGTGTGTGCGCTCAGCACACCCCGCCGCTATTCCAAAGGCATCGGCAAACACCTGCGGTCCCTAGAGAAGCCACCTGGGCATGCCCGTGAAGCCCAAGCCCAGCCCAGATGCTGCACACAGCCCTGGAGGGACTCCAAGCTCAGGAGGATTGTCTCTGAAAGATACAAAGTCAATGACAAGCTCACAGTATTGTAGCATGAGTCATAAACAGTTTATTAATACACTAAGTATAGACAAAATTAATGACCACTTATTCACCTTTAGGTTTTCAAAAAAATCTCATTATTTTCTTACTATTGATTCATGAAGTGTATTCAACAGATTTCTTTCGAGGAGAGGCATTATAGATAAAATTGTGACACAGACAGCAGGCAGTTCTGTGGATGGGACCCATTCACTCCTTCCCACTTCCATTGCATGTCCTCTGCCCTTCTGAGGAGACCTCCAGAGGGGCCTGTGCAGGTGAGGGGGCAGGTGAGGACACAGGGGCTGAGGTTTAAGTGTAACCAGAGCATGGAAAACTGGAGGCGACTGAGCCCAAGCAGGGTAGATGCTATGAGGGTGGGGAAATGCCTCGAGTTGTTTTAAAGTTGATGTGTATGTACTCTGAATGTGAAAATCGAGAGCTTGTCTTAGTCAATAAAACCAAAACATGATTTCGTAAGAAAGGAACAGTTAAGAAGGAAAAAAAAAAGTATTTGTGAAAAAGGAGAATATTTAAATATAAATTCAAATCTAACACACCAACTTAAAAATTCGAAACAGTAAAATACTAGAAAGCTATAGATAGAAAATCTAGTGATTTAGAAAGAAATAGCTAAGAAGCAAAAAGAAGAAGGGAGAGACTTGGAAATAATGATGAAGAAGAACAGTTAGGGAAAATAGTTCCAGGATACCAAGCTGTAAACTTCATATACTCAGCAGCTGGGGCTCGATCCCCAGGGTGCCATGTGGGCCCTGCCAGTGGGGTGTGCTGAGACGGTGATTGAGACTGGGGGTGGTGGTGCGTGCCTGTGACCCCAGCACTTTGGGAGGCTGAGAACAGGAGAATCACTAGGAGTCTGAGTCACCTATAGACCCCGTAGACTCTGTCCTAAATGCACCAAAACAAAAAAAAAAAAAAAAAAAAAAAAAAAAAAAAAAAAAAAAAAAAAAAAAAAAAAAAAAAAAAAAAAAAAAAAAAAAAAAAAAAAAAAAAAAAAAAAAAAAAAAAGAAACAAGAGAAAAAGAAAAAACCTTCAGATATTCCCTAAAAAAGTGAAAGTAAAGCCAGATCTGAGGCAAACCCACAGGCACAGAAGAGAACCAGTTAGTACTCCAACAAAACCTTAAAAGCTTCAAAATGTGGAGAAATGTTCAACAGACAATTTACTGGCTCATAATTATATATTAATATCTTGTATATCATGCTTGTGTGGCAATATTACATGTGTGATATGCATGTGTATACATGTGTCACATACTTTCATGGTATACACAATATTAATACACCTTCCCATTATATATCAGTATATAATACCATGAAATTATAAGAAACTCTTCAAAAAAAAGAAAATAAAAAAAAATTTTAAATTGTTTTTCTAAGAACCCAAACTTTGTATTTAGTTTTATGTGTATAATATGAAGGTTTTACAATTTAAAATAAATACATAAACAAAAATAAGCAACACAACTGTGTAAGAAAACCATCTTTTGTGTTATTCCAAAATACTACTAAAGCCCCCACAATAGGGAAATAAGTGATTGGAAAAGAGGAAAAAAAATTTTAAAAACGTCCAACAATGCCCAGTGCCACACCCCCAAGGCTGTGTCTGACCCTAGGAAGCAGGGGAGCCCGGCGCTGCCTTCTCCCCCGCCCACCTGACCAGCGCCCCACACAAGTCCGTCACCTCAAGGAAAGCAGCGCCCAGCTCAGAGACTCCTCTGTGGGAGCCGTGATGAAAATAACCCCAGTAGAAACAGGACAGAGCAGAGTCAGAGCCACCGTGAGCCCCACTGCAGGCCTGCAGTCATATAGCTGGGATGGGCTCTGAGTTCCCGGGGTCCACCTGAGGTGGCAAGGGTTTGGGCTGCTTGCCATACCCAGCCCAGGGCCTGATGTGCAGCCCTTTGGCTCTGGGAGTGAGGGGCTGAGCATCCCTCGATCGACGCACAGCAGAATGACCAAACATGTGGCTCTAACCAGGCTTACAAGCTCTACCAGCAGCAGAAGGCACAGGTGGCGAGTACCGAGCCTCAGGTTCTTCCCACTCGGCCAGCAGCTGCTGCAGCCCTGGGACTCTACGTGGTCTGCATTTAGCGAGTGATGGAGCAGAGAACAGCAGACCACGGGGAGCCTGCGTGGAAGACAGGAGTTTCCTGTCTGTCTGTGTGTCCCTCCATCCATCCGTCTCTCTGCCCACCTGCCTGCCTCTCCGTCTGTCTCTCTGCAGGGACAGAATCACACATCAGTTCTTCCTAGAAGGGATTTGTCCATGTGTAGCTCAACTGTCACAGCTCTCTCTTAGGGAACTGGCCTCAAGTGGCTTTGGTTGGGACAGGACGGAGCTCTGTATTTGCAAGTCCTCTGACCATGGGGAACAAAAACACAGGCAAAATATTCAAGCCTGAGTTTCTCCGCGGGTGACTATGACCACACATTCTGCAATCTGACCTTCCCACGCTGCTGCCAGAGGACCAGAGCCTTAATGCCCCGTATGTGGCAGCTGAGAAGCAGGCAGGGAAGCACCCTCTAGGACCCAAATAAGCCAGCGGCACTGAGGTGGGGGGCAGGGCTGCTCTCTCCCTGCAAGGAGAGCCAGGCCTCCAGGAAGCTGGTCACTGCTGGCAGCAAAGGGGGAGGGGAACCCTGCAGGGAGGCCAGGGGTCAACAAGTGGAGCAAAGAATGGAAGGGCGTGCAGGCTGGAACCAGTCTGGAAATCTTTTTGCGACTTTGCTATCAGATGATTCAAAATTAAAGACCAAAGAAAGAACTTTTTTTCTATAAATCTGTACTTTTTTTTATTTTTTGTTAATTTTAATGAAAAAGAAATAACACTGAGATTGTTTCAAAACAGGTTAGTAGGACAGTTACAATAATTAATGCATTGCATATTGTTTTCGTAGTACTGGTTCAGAGTACAAGATGCAGACATGATATCCACTGCTGGAGGGCAGGCAGACTGGTGCAACTGTTATGGTAATCAGGGTGGAGACTCCTTAAAACCTGAGACTGGAAATCCCACCCAATCCAGATATCACCCTATTGGGAATTTTCCCAGAAGAACTGAAAACATCGTATCCTAGTGATATTTGTGCACCTATGTTTATAGCAGCACAATTTGTGATAGCCAAATCTTGGAAACAACCAAAATGCCCATCACCTGAGGAATAGATGAAAAAGATGTAGTGCTTTTATATAATGGAATATTACTCAACTATAAAGAATAACAAACTAGAAGCCTTCATATATAAGTGGATGCAACTTGAACGTATACTCATAAATGAAATAAGCCAGACCTCCATGTGTTAATATCATATAGTCTCCCTAGTATAAGAACTCAAACAAAGAAATAAAAATACGAAGATATGATGTAGCTAAATGGAAAGTGAGAACTTAAGGACTGAACCCTGATGGCAAAAGAGAAATTGGGACTCAAATGCACAGAGACCTCCATAACATTGTCAGAAAATTTTTCAGCAGAAATGTTGCTTAATAGAAGGCAATAGGAGAGATGCTGAAAATGTTGAAAGAAAAATAAGAGGAGAGCCCACCAGGACTTGTGATCCTGAAAGCTTCCCCAGTGAGACTAGTAAGAGACATTGACCCCTACAGTCTCCAATTATGTTCAACACAACTCTGGAAATATTGGCAAAAGCAGACAAGGCAAAGAAATGCAAAGCCTTGATAGACCGCCTGGGCGTGGTGCTGTGCACCTGCAGCCCCAGCACCCTGGTAAGCTGAGGCAGGACAGTCAGAAGCGTGAGCCCAGCCTGGGCAAGTTAGCAGCATAGCAAGATCCTGTGTCAGGAGACTGAATAAGGGGTTAGCGACGCAGTCAGTGCCAGGACCCTGGGTTACATCCTTAGCACCACAATATGCAAACAAACAACTAAACAAGTAAGCAAAGCAGATACTGGGACCGATAAAACAAAATAGAAAGCCCGAAATGAGTTCACGTATTACTCGTTGATTATTTTCAACAGGGCTCCCAAAAGATACAGCAGCAAAAGATGCTATTTGCAATGATTGTTGAGCAAACTGAATATGTGCATGTGGTGAAATGGAGCCCTCAACTTAGGTGCAAAAATCTACTCTGAATGTTAACCATGAAGTAATAGAATTGGCCACAAATTAAGTAAAAAGTGCCTTCCTACTGGCTGTACTAATGGTGCTTGGACATTACACCAAAACTCAGCTAAAAAGGAAAATAAATAAAGCAGAACTCATCAAACTAGAAAGATCCTGCAGAGCAAAAGAATCAATGAAAAAATGAAAAAGTCCACAGATAAAATATCTATAAATATGTATCTAAGAAGTGGTTAATATCCAAAATATAAAGGGAACTTACAGAACTAGAAAGCCAAACAGACAACTGAAAAAATTTTAACAGAAATTAAGAGCAGAATTATTATTAGGGGAAAGACAACTTCTGAGAGAGGGACAGAAGGGGACCCAAGGGGTTTGTCTCAAATGACTAAATTTTAAAACAGGCAAAGCAGCCAGATAGACTCTTCTCTAGAGAAGATCTGCAGAGAGACAAAAGATCCATGACACGATACTGGACACCACGACCATCAGGGACCCTGCAGGTGAAGCCACAGGCAGCCTCACCTCCCCTGTTCGGAGGCCACTGTTAACCAGACAGGCCCACAGCACTGGGGGCTGCTCGAGGGTTCCTTATCAGGGGAAAATTAAATTGATTATATTCTTACTAGAGAACAGTGTGAGGTCCCTTAAAATGTAAGAATGAAACTCCCTTATGATACAGAAAACCCCTTCTGGATTCGCACCCCAAAGACATGCAGCCAACGACCCACCGGCACTATCTCTACCCTGGGTTGGTGGCTGCACTGCCTGAAGCTGTCCAGTTCTCTAAGCAATAGGTCCATCAACTGGTGAACAAACTTCAATACATACCTGCCAAAAACGTATGCATCATGAAAGCAAGCGCTTGTATAAATATTAAATTTATTGTAATGTCGTGAGTTTCATAGCAGTTAGCTTTGATCTCTAGCTGTACAAGAGATGACCCAAGAGGTGCCATCAGCTTACAGATGTTTACCAGCACGGTGAAGTGCTGAAGTGTATGTACTGTGTGCGTGTGCATGTGCGTGTATGTGCGTGCGTGCGTGTGTGTGCATGTGTGTGTGTGTGTGTGTGTGTGTGTCTCAGGTGTAAAGTTGATCCCTCTCTGTCTGTCGCACAGGACTGGCTGTTGATCTGTGAGGACTGAGCTTCCAGGCATGCGTCCCTTTCTCACCACTAAGCTGCTTCCTGTTACAGAGGAAGCTGCAGTTCTGCACGTCACAAAGAACAAAAAATTAATGCTAAAAATAAGGCCATGATCAGATTGCAAAGCACAAAGTGTGTGGAGTCCAGGCCCTTGCAAAGGCCAAGGACAGTCAGTGGACAGCCCCAGGCCACAGTGCCTCTGAAGCAGGAGCCGAAAGCTCAGCTGCCACAACAGTTATGACAAAAACTGCCAGACCTGGAGAATGCACCTCGGCATGCAGCTGCATCCAGCCCCCAGCCTGAGCCAGTTCCCAGCTGTCAGAGGAGAATTAGCCTGGAGCCTGCTGCACTAAATTTTTGCTTACCAGTTTATGCTGTCATTTCTTCTCTCTGAGTTACTGCTTCAGAAAACAGTGTTGGGATAAATAGAAATTACAGAAAAATTAAGAATTGTGGCCAGCCCTATCACTTGTTATCTCTTATAATAACAAGATTTGGAAACCATCGAAGTGCCCATCACCACTTCAGTAAATAAAGAATATTGGAATCTTATTCAGCCAGGAAAGGAAGTCTGGCCCTTCGTGATGGCAGGGACGCAGCAGGAGACCCTGCGCTCCATGAAGGTAGCTGGGTACAGGAGGAAAAATGCTGCATGAGTGCATGTGGAATTAGAACAGCCGGATATGCAGAAGCAATGGGCAGGAAGGTGCTCCTGGCATGGGTCAGGGTGGGAAGAGATGGACTGAAGGGCAGAGGCGCGGCTCGTGGCTTGCATAAGCCTAGACTTCACATGTGTAGCATGGGAGTTAAACTTCATGATACTGCCACATAGACAAGGTACTTGTCAAATTTGTAGAGTTTGGTATTCTTGTCGTACAGTAAAAGTTATGTGAGATGATAGACATATTACTTGGTTTGACTACTAAATCATCTATCTATCTATTCAAATATGCATCACATTGTATATTTTAAACACATATAAAATAAAGCAAAAAACTGACATGCTACTAAAGTAATGAGCTAATAATTTCCAGCTGAGTGAAAAAATTTAACTTTTAATAATATTATAGTCTAGAAAGGGTGCATAGAATTAGGTATTTTAAAATAGTGCTGATGGGTGTATTAGGAGAAATAGTCTCTGTGGAAGGTTAAATATATATATATATATATATATATATATATATATATATGCATATTTATAAAATTTTTAACCACACACTATGGCAAGTCAAGTCTCACTCTGTGACACATGTTCTTAAATGTAATTGAAGGAAACATTTACTGTATTGTTTTTTACATCAAAGATGGTAGCAACGGAGGAAGTTTAGCTACAGTAAGCTATGACACATGTGTACCATGGACTTTGTGTAGCTGCTGAAAATAAAAAGAGTTGAATGGCATACTAAGGTAGGGAATGTGCAGGTGTCAGTTTAAAAGGTGCTGTACAAGTTTTCTTCCTGGTTATTAGGAGCAGGATTTCCCTGACAGTGCTGGATGCTCTCGGCACTATGTGTGAGGGGCCCGAAGCGTATCCTCCAGAAGTGAAGATGCACACGAATTGTATTACAGAGCGAGGCACGCTGTGTGGCCCATTCTGTCCCATCCCATGCCATCTTCCCTGCCCTGTCACTTGTATCTCAGGATGTCTGTGGAGCCTGTAGACAACGTTATGCAACACAGAAACCATTGCCAAATTCCTGTTCTTATTTTTTATAATTTTTAAAACTTTATTTATGTGATGACCGGCTCAGCCTGGCACAGTATGTGGTGCCAAGGACTGAACCACGGTCCCTGTGGTTGCCTAAGCAGGTGCTCTAGACCACTGGGCTATCTTGCCGACCCCATTAAATTCCTTTTCTTTAAAAAATATATTTGGTGCAGGGTCCCACTATGCAGCTGAAGCGATCCTCCTGCTTTTAGCCTCCTCAGCACTGGGACTACAGGTGTACACCAGCAAGCACGCACAGTCTGGTGGCTGGCTCAGCGTGCCTTGAGCAGGGTGGGTGCGGCCTGTGGTATGGGGGACCGAATTCCTGTCCCTGCGCTTGCCTAAGCAGGTGTGGGCAGTAGGGTGAAGCCTGGTGAGGAGCAGGCCACAGGGGTCTGTGATGACCTTACTGCTTGCCTTCCACGAAATTCCAGTCCAACAGGCGCGCTGTGCGCTGCATCCCAACTGCCCAAGAGATGGAGCGCTTTATTCTGCAGCGTCTGTGGCATCCCCTCCCTTAGTTTTCTTTGCCCCACTTCGTTCCATTGTTTCCCCAGTGTGGAAAACAAGCTCACTTCTTGACGCGCTGCCAGTTTCGGCTGCCCCTTTGGAAAGCGCATGGCCCCGGCTCATCCCGCACACTTGCAAACCCTTCACCCCTCGCTGCTTTCTCAGGGAGACTTTCCGCCAGCGCTGCCTCTAAGCTACCAGCCCTCTGCCTGACAATCTACTGTCCCGTTCATTAGCTTTCCCCTCGACTCTTGTCATTTTCTAACGTAGCGTGCCTACCTTGCGCTGCCCTGTTTCCATGGCTCCAACGTCAGCTACGCACAGGCCAAAGCTTTATTTACTATCAAGTTCCTTGCGCCTAGAGTAATAGCAGAGACAGAGAGGTTGATTTCGCTCTGCTTCCACTGTTATTTTCACTCCTAACCTCCACGTAAGCCAGTGCTGCCTTGAGGAAATTTCCATCCATATCTCTCCAGGGGTGCACGCGTTGGAAGGCCGAGCACCCTGAAGCTATGCTGACCCGGGAAATCAGTCGAGCAGCCAGGTGCCCGGACACTTAAAGAACTGTGGGGCTGAGAAAAGGTGAAAGGGCATGGGAGAGCTCCTTCCCTGGCTCCAGCCAGGGTCCCGGCCTGGCCTCTCACGTCCCACGCCTCCCCAGATTGCCTCCCAGTCTACAGGGCCTTCTCTGTCTTCTCCACGTGGTTCTATTTCAGGTAACTCACTTGCGGCCCCTCCTCTCTCTCCCCATCCTCTTCTGAGTTTCCCTGTTTTCTGTTCCCCCCTTAGAGCCTACCACTTCTCCCCTCTCCCCTCCCCAGAAGGGATTACAGGGTTATTGCCTGGTAGAAAGCTACTGCTATCCTAGATCCGTTTCCATCTACTAGAAAACGATCTTGTGGTTTTTCCTCACACTCCTCTGTGCGCTGGGATTCGCATACGCTGAACGAGCCTCGCGGTGCATCTCTGAACGTTCAACGTGAGCACACCCACGGCAGCCTGACTCTCCCTGCACGTCCCTGTGCTGGTGATGGCCGGGGTGATGATAACCATCTTCGGTGCCTATGCTGTCCCTCTTCCCTGTCACCAGACCTGTAAAGGTCGCCTCTTTGGAAACGCCTGGCAGTTGTCTTCCTGGAATCTCTGCCGCCTCCTTTGTCACGGTGGAGATTTTTGAACTGTGACTATGGCAGGCGTCTCTTCTCTAGTGTCTCTTCTCTCACTGGACTGGCTCTGATCTCGTACAGAACCAGTGTCTTCCTAGTTCTACTGTTAGAACGAACATTCAAGAACTGAAAGTTTTATCACGTCACTCTTGGAGCACCCACTAACCTCCTCTCACCTGGCGTTCTAAGCTCTGTTGTGTAATCTCCCTCCTTTGCCTTCCCACCATGTCTGTTTCTTAGCCCCATTGTTACCACAGATTAACCTCTCTCTTCTGAAGCTGCTTTGCTCTGCACTTACTTAGCCAGCCATGCTTCTGAGTCTCCGTGCCTTCCTGTGAATTGAAGCTTCTGATTAGAGAACTTTTTTAGCTTTAAAAATTTATTTATTTATCTATTTATTTGATACAGGGTCTCTCTATAGCTAGGACTCAGTGATCCTCCTGTCTCAGCCTCCCCAGCACTGGGATTACAGACATGTGCCTCCACACCTGGTCTTTGTGGCTGGCATGGCGTGCCTAGGCTTCAAGGGCTGGCATAGCATGTAGCGCTGGGGATGGAATGTGGGTCCTTGCACTTGCCAAGCATGCGCTTAGACGGCTTTGCTATCTCTCCAGCCATCATTAGAAATCTTTAGCCTTTCCTCTGCTTTAATAAATCCCTAGTCATCCTCTAAAACCACTGCTAATTTTTTCTAGGAATTGTCTGTTAATTCTTTGATAATTTATCTGCTACATAACTGCTAGAATATATATATATATATATATATATATATATATATGTATATATAGTGGCATATATAGTATTGTATTATTCTTATATGGTTAGATATTTCTCTCCCTACACAACTCTATTTACATTTTTTGGTGTCTAAAACAAAAGAAGGTACCAAGGCACGTGTGAAATAACAGAACACGTTATTGCAATGCGCTTCTGTGGAAGTTTATTGCATTCATGTCCACGAGAAGGAACAGGGTGATTCTGAAGACGCCACATGCCTCCAACTACGTCACCTTCATAAGCTCACCTGCAGGCAGTCGCTGGTACTTATTTTGTCACAGTGAGATGCTTACATTGCCTGGCAACCATGGCATTGCCTCCACCTTCCCTTCTGAGTCCTTCTCCAGATCTCTGGCTCCTGCATGGAGGAGAAGGTGTCCATGGGAGCAGGCCAGCAGGGCAGCCAGCCAGCGGGCTGAGCCTGGGTTTCAAGGATCGCAGCATGGCCTGTGCAGACAGCAGGCATCTTTCTTTGCTGAGCAGTAGCCTACTTGTGTTTCCATAAAATTACAATATTCTTGACAATGGCCTTCACTTCTTGCACAGTTGACGATTTTAAAATTTGGCTCTGGTTCTGTACAAAGAAATACACACTCTTAGCCTCCTTAGACCACCCCAGAAATGGAATGGGGCCTTCCAGCCCTTGAGGTCATGGTGGGGAAAGCAGAAGCAATCTGAAGAGCAGAAGAAAAGACAGACGATGGGACATAGGGAGAGAGATCTTTGATAAATGTGATAGGGACTAAGAGATGGGGGAGCCAAGAGAGACGAGGTGAGAGGGAGTAGAAGAGGCACCTGCTCTCTTCAACACAGGTCACAGTGGTGTCCTCCATGCAAACTAATAAAAGAGGAGGATATGGTGGTGGTGGCTGTGAATAGAAAATGACTTTTTTTTTTTTCAAAATGGCGTTCAATAGTTCATGGTTTCAATTTCTAAACTCTAAAAATGACTCCAAGCATAGAACCCTGGTCCCTCTAAATCTCAGCTCCTGCACTCACCAATGGGAGTAATAATCCCGTCTCACAGTGCTGTTAGACCACACAACGCACAACAACATAGGGTTATCAGTGAGGCTGCTTGTATTTGCAATGGAATGATGGCATTTGACTTTTCTCTTTCATTGTGAGGCAAACTTATACGAGTCCTTTATACCTGGAGTCACTTCTAGGGGAAGGAGCCTAGGCTTGGATAAAACAGGAATTAAAGTTAGTGAGAGCTATGTTCAAATTTTCCCTCTCATCCTCTTGGTCCACTGAGCTTCTGAGCTACTTTTCCCTGTTTCAGGGCACACAATGGGTTTGTAATTAAGGATGTGTCTCTGAAACTACTGTGTCTTGCATGCTTTATGCATCTGAAACTATCCCTGGGAAGGAGGCTTGAGGCAGACCAGGAGCCTGGACTGGGCCGGTGGAGTCCAGAGGAGTCTCCTGGATGCCTCCTCTGGCACCTGGCACTTAGCAGGTGTTCCGGAAATTGCTGCAGAGGGAAAGAGCTTAACACCAAAGAGGCAGAACTCCAACCTGGCAAGAGGAGAACCGTCTGCCAAAATCATCTCTGTGTACTGCACACGGGCAGCGTGAAAGATGCCTGAGTGGGCTCCAGCAGCTGCGCTGTGGGTGCCATGGTATGCTCACCTCACGCTACCTCAGGGATCCAGCCCAGGCAGAGGTGGAAGGTGCTCAAGGGCTTCCTGAGCAGGCACAGCAGACCACCCACCCTTGCCCTGTGTTTCTCACACAGCTCTTCTTCACCCCACTGCATCAGCATAGATGTCTGCCCATCTCACCCACTCAACATTTGCAAAGAGGAGCAACATGTCCCGCATTTGGTGCTCGACTTACCAGGGAAAGGGGGCGTTCGCGGTGGTAGGTAGCGTTTTATTCTGGGGAGTAACAGAGACCTGTTTGTTTCTTGTCCAGAAGATCCTTCCTGGGGGTTACTGCGAGCCTCCATGCCTACATGGCCAAGAGTGTGGGCTGGGGGCAACCCTGTGGGGAAGTTAAGGCACAGCAGAGGGTGCTCAGAGAGCTGTAACTGGCAGATCAGAAATCTCTAGGTGTTAGAAGTGGTGGAGGAGTGGGAGGGCAAGGGAAGAGCACAGTGTCTACTGTGTTTGTGTACATTTGTGCATGTGCTACCAGCTTACAGGGAGAGGGCAAAGGGGAGACATATACAGAGAGAGAGAGAGAGAGAGAAAGAGAGAGAGAGAGAGAGAACAGACAGACAGGAAGAGAAAGAGAGATGGAGAGAGACAGAGAGATAACAGTGAGGGAGAGAGAGATGGAGAGAGACACAGAGACAGAGAGACAGAGTCAAACAGAGAGACAGAGCTAGACACACAGAGAGAGACAGGGAGAGACAGAGAGATAAACAGAGAGAGACAGAGACAGACAGAGACAGAAACAGAGAAATACAGAGACATACAGAGACAGAAACGGAGAAATACAGAGACAGACAGAGACAGAAACGGAGAAATACAGAGACAGACAGAGACAGAAACAGAGAAATACAGAGACAGACAGAGACAGAAACAGAGAAATAGAGACAGAGACAGAAACAGAGAAATACAGAGACAGACAGAGACAGAAACAGAGAAATACAGAGACAGAAACAGAGAAATGCAGAGAGAGAGAGAGAGAGAGAGAGAGAGAGAGAGAGAGAGAGAGAGCGAGCCCTGTTGTACAGGAACAGCAAGTGTGAGCAGTCTGAGTAGCTCTTCCAAGCCATGCCTTGGCTTTCATCTACACAGTTGTTGGAATCCCTGCTACAGTGAAACACAAATGTTAAGATAAATCAGAGAAGAGTCGGCTGAGGGGCCCTCCCCTTGGGAACTCAGTGTCCACAGCACGCAGGCTCTAAGACGTCCTCTAGTCATCTCAGAGACTGTGGTCCCAAGTCGCAAACAGGAAGAGCGGTCTTACTTCCCAGCCTGGCCCCCACATGTGCCTAGTCCAGGCCCCGCTCAGCTTTACCTGGGCACAGCAGGGCCACCAGGATGAGGCCGGCTGAGAGCAGCAGGAAGAGTCGAGGCTCCATGTCTAGAGGAAGGACTGTGCCCACGCCGGGCGGGTGCTGGGCACTGCAGGCCCTTTGTAGCTGGGCTGGTGAGTGGGCAGCACGTCAGTGAGTGCCTCAGCCTCGAGCCAGCTCTGGGTCACAAGGGCCCAGGCAATTAGATTATTTTTCTGCTGTTTACAGAACAGACATTTCAGGTCAGTTTTTAGGAAGCAAATAATACACCTGAATCCCTCGGGTGGGTTTGGAATGCAAAGGACACAGCAGAAAGGCAGGAGGTAGAAGACAGACACAGGGAGGCAGAGCTCAAACGTTGTCACGAAACCATCTGTTTTCTCGAGTGCTTCTCAGCACCCCTCAGAAATGATGCGTGCTCCTGTCATGAGTGTGGTGACATGAATGAGGCTGCCTGTTATGGTTTATGTCTAGTTGTCCCCCCAAAGCCTGATGCAATCATGGGGTGGGGACTTCTAGAGTTTGAAACTTGAGTCGTGATCCACTGGGATTATGTGTTTTAGTACTGGTGGGACTATGGGTCTGAGTATGGCTGGAATTATTGGCGCAACCTAAGGCGGATAGGCTGAGGCAGAGAGCCTGAATGTAATATAAAGAGAGACAGAGAGACAGATGGTGGTTGTTGCTCTCTGTACCCTGGTTGTTCTGTTGCCTCTGTTGTGGTTGTTGCTGTTCTGCTGCCATGAACTGGATGCTCTCTGCCCTGTTCCACTCAGCCTTGGGCCAGCCGAATATGGACTGAAACCTCCAGCAACTGTGAGCTAAATAAACCTTTCCTTCCTTCATTTTGAGTGTTGGGTATTTGTCCCAGCAAAGAGTAAAAAGTAATGAAGCCACTGCCCTTTCACCCCACGGGCATCCTGTGCATGGGCTGCATTGATGGCGCTGTGGAAAGTCTTGCGAGCACACAGACACCCACTCCTGCGTGCGACTCACTGCCGCAGCTGAGTGAGAACTTGCTCTATGATAACAAGAACAACCTGCTTTCTCTTTTCCTCGTGTATCTTCTTACCAGGCGCCAGTTTGTGTCTTGTCTGTGGCTGACAGAACCCAGGCAAAGGGCTGCCGACTATGACAGCCAGCGTGACACTGGCTTTTGTGCAGTGGTTTTCCGGTGATGCAACATCTGATGTGCCATCAGTGGCCTCTGGGAGGGGTCACGAATGTCTCTACATGTTCTTGCTGGCTGGCACATGTGAGTTCAAATGGCAGCAGTACCTTGGGCTATCCGTGTAGATAAACATTCTTGCCTTTATCTGGAGAAAGAAGGAGATAAAGAGAGAAAAATGTTGCAAGAGCAGCAGCTAGAAGAGAGGCAGAGGCGGGGGAGCAGCGAGCCGGGGCATGAGAGTGAGAGCAGAGTCCCTCGGCAGCCACCGCTTCTGCTCTCTGCACAGGATCACTGCTCTGCAGCGAGGAGGTGCTGGTCTGGGGGCACTGGCATCTGCCCCACCCTCTGATGCCTCAGGCCATCTTCCAGGTCCCGGAGGACAATAGCAGAGGCCATGACAGAGTCACAGTGACAGGCTCATATGTTCTGTCATCTCTCTTTCCAGAGCATTCTGACAGTTGACGGGACAAAGTAGATGGTTAGAAAAGGAGACAGAGCGCACAACTCTGGCTTTATAGGAGGAGCAGTTTCCAGAGCTGACCCTGCGGTAGGAAGACCGCAGAGGGCAACAGTTTATTACGCATTTCATAAAGAAGCAGAAGAGAGGAGTTCAAAGGCTCCTGACAGGAGCAGTGAGTGTTGAGGGTGGATGTCCTGGGTGCCTTGATTCGTGCATTGCACTTTGTATACATTGATCAAGTTATCACACTGAACCAAAGAAACATGTAGAATTTTTATGTCACCTAAAACAATAAAAATAAAAACATAAACAGGAGAGGAGAAAGTAGCAACTCTCAAGTTACACGGAAAATGAACACATGTTTTTATAGGAATAGCACCTCTTTCCCCTCCCTGGTGTCTTATTCTTTTTGCCTGAGTCTGCATGACTGAGTAGCGCTTCGGGGACCTGCCGTCCTCAGAACTTGGCGGTTTATCCTCTTGGACTCAGAGTCTGGGGACCGCTCTGCGCCCTGCCCCTGCCTAGTGCACTCTGAAGGTACCCAGGAGCAGGAGCTCAAAGAAGGGGCACGGTGGAGCCTATGCCAGGCCGGCGCTGCAAGGTGCGGGGTGGGCAGAGTGCGTGGGTCTCCAGGGCACCCAGACTCAGTTTCCGTCTCTGAAATGTGTGGGTCCGGCTGGAGCTCGGGGTGACCTGGGAGCCTCGGGAGGGAAGCCCCGGATGCCGGCTGTGCACGCATTTAGTAGGTCAGTGCTTCCCGGTAGATGCCCAAAGCTGTGACGCTCCTCACTTGCAGCTGGGCTGTTCCTGTGCAGGAAAGCTTTCCCCCAAAGCTGGGGTTCGCCCTGCACCCAATCCCAGGGGAAAGTGCCAGCCCGCGCGCGGCTAGGTGGAGCTGCTCTCTGCTGCCCTCTGCTGCCCTCGGCCGGCACCCCGCCCCATCCCAGGTCTGAGAGCTTCTCAACCCTTACAGTCTCCTCTCAGAGGGTTTGGAAATACAGTGTATTTCAAACAAACCGGATTTAATATTGGCTTATCTTCCCTTTTAATTAAGAATACACGTATAGCTCCTAATTTCTGGCCGGAATGTCTGATCAGAAAACTAGTGTCTTCCATATAAATTGGCATAATTCAGACAAGAACTGAAAAAAAGGTTTCACTTTGGCTCATGGGTGAATACGTATGTATTCTTTTGTTACTGTTTGTGTTTGTTTTGTTTTGTTGTTAAGCCTTTACGATATCCAATCTCACACTTCACCTTTTTTGTTCAACGCCTAAATCACACCTGCAGCAGGCCCCGTGGGGCCCAGGAGGTCAGAACCTGTGTCCCCCACGGCCTCCAGGTGGTGGCTAGTTTCTGAGCAGGATCCAGCTTCCTCCTGCGAGTGCATCCAAGGCTGCTCAGTCGCCGTCCGGCTGCCAGCCTCTGTGCAGCACCCACGGGAGCCGCTGTCCCTTGATATTTTGCGAGCTGTGAGCCCAGGGCATCAGGCAGCAGGCGTAGGTGTTGGGACACTTGGAGATCCTACGTTCCTGGCTCTTACACCGTCTGCGGCAGCGAGCGGTCCCGTAGCCACATATTCTGTCCGTTTCCATCTCGCTTGTCACTGGACGGTAGGAAAAGTCCGGATCATGAGCTGTACCTGGGCGGGGGCAGGGGTGGGGGCGGGGGTGGGGGGAGGCACTGTACTTCAGGGGGGTTGCAGTCCCCGCAGAGCCTTCCCTCCTCCTCACCCTCCTCCGCTTTCCTAACTCCTCAGCTTCCCACTCAGCAGGATTTCTCTCCAACATCCTGTCCCTGTCACATCATTTTTCTAAGATCTCTGCACCAGCTGAGCAGTAGATTTCCATTCAGTCCAACTATGAAGTTCTCTGACAGGTTGCCCTGCTTGACCTAAACTCTACTGTGTAAGGTATGATAAAGAATTATTGCAAATGTTTAAATTTAAAAAAAAAATTATAGCAAAAGGCCATTGTCATCTGTCTCCGCTTAAGCCCCCCACCCTAAGTGTGAACACACTCTTCCCACGATTCTGGCCTCCTCCTGAAGCAGTTCTGGAAGGGTTCTTTCATGAGTGTCCTAACTGTTCTGCCGTGGTTGCTTTGTGCCCTGGACTGATTCAAAATTTTTGTCTTTCCCAGTCATTGTGACTTTAGGGAGAAGCCACAAGCTCCACAGGGCCCTAGCTGGTGAATAAGGTAGGTGGGCATAGTGTCAGGTTTCTATGAACTCGCCATCCCACCGGAGCCATTCTCAGAGGCGTTCACATTTCCCATCAGCCCTCACGAAGGCCTGATGAGAGAGGATGCCCAGAGCTGTGCAGGAAGGGGCAGTAATGATGGGATATGTTGGAAGCAACGGGGATGCTGTGCAGATGCGCTGCGGTATGTGTTCTTCCGCAATAGTCTTTAAGGACTCACTGTGTATCTTAATCACACCTAGTCACTGCGTGGCTCCCTCCTGCTGTTCTGTCCTGGCTCTGGGCTCTCCTGGCCCATCTTTGGGGCTGTGCCTCTGCCCAGTGCTCTTTTCTCCACCTCCCAGGCCTGAAGTCTTTGAACCTTCATCTTTGCAGCTGGAAGTCTCCCCGCCCCACACACATGCAGCTAAATGTCCCCAGGCTATTCTCTCCCCTCATGCATTTTCATTAACTAATACCCTCTATCCTAAGTTGGAGCTGGGTCTTTTATAAAAGAATTCTTTTGCTCTTCTCAGTGGAACCGTCAGCTCCCTGTGGGTGAGGGCCGCGTTCACATTGCTCAGTGTCACACACCCTGCTCTGGGCACACAGCACGTGCCTCCTAAGTTCCTGCTGAATAAATGATTGGACTAGAATGAGCTACAGCAGGGTGGGTAGACTGAGGCACCTGAGTAGAAGGGAGTTCTGCTGTGCAGGAGATGCGGGCTTCTGTACGCAGTCTCTGGAGGGCTCGTGGAGGAAGAATCGCATCCACCAAGCCAGCTCACACCCCAGGTGGGTACCCGGCCCCAGGAACCAGGAGAAGGTGGAGGCGAGATTGAAAATGACTGCAGGGCCTCCTGCATGCGGGTGGGGACCTAGCAGAGAGACAGGAGGAGCCCAGGACCAGGAGGCCAGGAGGAGTTTAGGGCTTTGCCCTGCAGGGGTGAACCTACCTGAGCTGCTGCAGAGAGCACAGAGGTGGGAGCGCAGCATGGGCGCCCCTGAAAGACCAGAGGTTCCTACTCTGGGTGTCACGGGGGAGAGGCCAGGTTGAGACACTGGAGTCAGCACCATTGGCCTGGCCCCTGATGTACAAATCTATTTATTGATTGATTCCAGGGGAAGGTTTCTCTTTCCTTTCCTTTTCTTTTCTTGTCTGCACTAGAAAGTATTTGGGCCAGCTTTTAAAATGAAGGAATTAGGCAAATGACCTTCCATGAATGATCCAAGTCGAATACTGTAAAACTGTGTGCCTCTAGGGTCGTAGCTTAGCCTGAGAGTCAGAAAAGAGCTGCCCTAATCTAACTCTTGAATCTCCTCCCAACAGGGCCTCCCATTTGATTAACAACAAATTATTTCCTTTTCCTGTGAAAGTTATTGTGTTTCTTTTACTCCCAACATTCTGGTGTGACAGAAAAAGTTGCCAAAAAATTTGGGAGAAGAGCAGGTCTCCTTGCTGTGCAAAGCAGAGCTGGTCAGAAGGAGGAGGATGAGGGAAAGCTCCTCATTTTGCTTTTTTTGTTTTTTCTTTTTTTGCAGTACTGGGGATTGAACTCAGGACCCTGCCAGGCAAGCGCTTATTCTACTGAGCTATCTCCCCAGCCCAACGCACCTCATGTTGTAAACGTGGGCCGGCAATGGCAGCTCCCTGCCAGTGAGGCTCTGCACCTTGGAGGCCCAAGAGAAGTTCCTACTGTGGGCAGCGAGGGTCTGTCTGAGACTTCTAAGCTTCCCTCCCTGGCCCAGCCTTTCCTCCTTGAGCTGGCGAGCTTACCTGCCAGGGACTGCACTGGCAGTGTGTCTCTAAAGGATTCAACGATGCCCAAGAGGACAAAACTGAGAATGAAGAAGGTTTCTGAGTCTTTCAGGACTTATTTTCTTAACCAAGACTTTTCTCTACTGCCTGGCCTCTGCAACTGTGCATGTTTCTAGCTAAGAAGCCTTTTTACCTGGAGGATCTTGGTGGAGCAGAAGAGAGACAGCTAAGAGCAGTGCATAGATCTGCATAGCTTCAGGACTGCCGGAGAGGCGCAAGGCTGCTGTGGGAAGAGTCGCCTGGGCCAGAGGATCCGCTCTATTTATGGGCGCTGTGTGGCTTCGGGTCACTGGAGCTTATGGGGTCACCATCTCCTGACATTTGCGTGCAGCTGGATGTGGACGAGTTGGACCGGGGCAAGGGCAGGGCCACGCAGCACTGCCCAGGGACGGGGCGCTCACTCAGGGGAACAGTGTTTCATTTGCTTCCTGTCGCCAACAATAACTGGAGTAGGTGATTTCAAAAGTATTTTTTTGCCCTGATAGTCTGTGTTTCTGGGAAAAGAATGTTCTGTTCTGTTTCCCTTTAACTAGCCTTGCGTTTCCCCAGGTACTCTTTTGTAAGGAGCTTCTGAAGGAAAATAATGGTCAGTGCGGTGGAATTAAGGTCCACTCCACCCCAGACCACTCTGTGCTGAAACAGAAGAAGCAGTAAAGACAGAAGATCAAAAGCGGGGTGCAATGGCCTGGCGAGGTCATGAATGCCCAAGGGCCTTGGTACATCTCTGGCGCAGAAAGCTAGTGGGTTGGGGACACCAGTGGGTACAAAAGCAGTTTATAGGGTGTCTGTCCTCAGAGCCATGCTGTACCTGCCCAGGAACACCGAGGTGGCGTGGGACTGAGAGTGAAAGAAATGTGACCAGAAAGGAAGGTTAGAGTAGGAGTGGTAGGTAGCTCAGTCAGGAGATAGAAAAGATAAAAGAAGTCTTTTATCGACTCCAAAGACTGGGAGGGCAGATGGGGTGGGGGCTCTGACCTGAGGTGGAGGAAGCTGAGGCTTTGTGGACGTCTGCTAGGGGTGGAGTTTGAGGGGACGTTTAGAAGTGCCAGAAGAGCTGATTGCCGTCTTCCCTGTGATGGGGTTGGGGGGAAAGTTGAAAGGAAATTGCACCTGGGTTGGGCTGGAGAAGAGGCAGGAGGTGGACTCTGGAAGATAAACCGTTGTTTTACAGGCTTCAGCCAGGTTAGATAGCACCTTAATGGTTCAGCAATTCATACTAGCGCCAGAACCTACCGGGGAGGATTTATTGAAAGGATGTGTTTCCAACAATGGACTTCTACCCTCTATCTTTCTAGGGATCATGGATGCTTGGACTGAACCCCTCCCCTCCCACAGGTGCAGGGCTCAGGCTGCTGCCACTGGCTTTTGCAACACACTGACTAGTCCCATGTCAGGGCGAGTCAGAAAGTAATTTAGAAGCAGTAAAACTATCTAAAACTGTTGAGGTGGCTGAAGAAACTCCTTGTAGAGGAACACAGTTCAGACCGAACCAGACAGGCAACACTTTCCTCACGCACCCCGTGGGGGATCTGGCAGGGCCTCTTTCCTACTGAGTAACCACTCTGCACTGGCACTGGTCCTCTGCACCAAGGAACAGGGTGGACAAACAGCGGTCATCACGTGTGCCTGACTGGGAGAGGCAGCACAGACCGGAAGTGTTAGGAACAGGTGTAGTGGGGAACCATGGCTGTGAGGTGCAGGGCAGAGGGAGCAGGATGACCAGAACACATCAGACACTTGTCTCTCTGCAGACAAGCAAGAGGCACTGGGCAGCAGTAGAGTAGTGGCCTGGACATCAGGTTTGCACTGAGCTGTGTCTGCTTGGTTACTGGGGCAAGACTCCTTTCTCTGTCTAATCTCTTGCCACAATCCTAAGGTATACAGCAGACGCTCGTTTAATGTTTACTGAATAGTGAACGTATTTTCTTTACTTACTTTCATGGTACTTGCAGACGATTTTATTTTTGATCATATTTGCCCCCAAACACCAGTGACTCTCAGCACTGGATATCAGGTATTGTACCTAAATTCTCAACAGGACATGATAGCTCTGATGCAAGGCAAAATAGGAAGAGGATATAAAAGGTGCCCGTATTTTGAAAGAGGAAATAAATGTCTTTGTTCACAATGACATGATTATCTATGTAGAAAACCCCGAGAATCTTAAATAAAAAATGCTGAAAATAACAATAAAGTATAACAAAATTGTAAGATACAAGATTAACAGAAAATGACTTTCCTCTGTATCATCCATAAATAGATAAAAAGTAAAATAAAAGCTACAAGATGCTGTACAGATAACACCCAAATAATCAAAATCTTAGATATAAATCTATCAAAGATATACAGGCTCTCTATGAAGAAAAATATAAAACCTTGATGAAAGAAATCAAGGCTTTTATAAATGGAAAGTTGAAATATAAACTACAGCAACTGAGCATTTAAAAAATCTTTATTTCTCATTTATTTGTATTTAGGATTGGGTCTACAGAGTCTCTGTCTTAGTTACTTTTCTCTGTCCATGCTGGGACAAATACCAGGCACACAAGCTTAGGAACGAAAGATTTATGTAGCTCACAGTTACTGGAGGTTTCATAATCTAAAGCAGCCTGAATTTCATAGCAAAACCTCCAGACTATGCCCTGTCCGGGGTGATTCGCTCCATACCTCTGTGAGAGATAGCCACCTAGGGGAGGGGGTCCTCTGATAGCGTGCTCTGTAAGTTTAAGGGTTCGTACTTCTCTTGGCCACGCCCCTCAAGCCCTGTCCTGGTCCTTTGGCCCCACCCCTCGAGCCGCAGGACAGCCCCATGAGCTATATGAGGCTCTGGCTGGACAACTAGATACAGACCATAACAGTCTCACTGCACACAGTGGACTCTTAGTGATCTTCCTGTTTTCACCCTCCCAAGTACTGGGCTGGCGGGTGCCACCATGCCCAGTCTCAGTTACCATCTCAATGTGCCCCCGGGGTGGAGCCAGCCCTGCACACTGGGGATTGAACCGGGGTGCTGTGGTCTGCTTAAGCAGGCACTTTAGTCTGCTGAGCTATCTGGCCAGCCCTTCACGTGAATATTCTAAAGAATTTTTTTTTGAGCTTGTAGGAATTCATGAATCTGTTGCTTCAGATCAGAGGCATTTTATCTTTCACCGACTAGGCATGTGGGGAAAATTGCCTCGGGTGAGCATGGTTGCACGGCCGAGAAAGTATCTGATCAGCTGAAGCGCAGGAGTTCTCTTCCTGCCCTCAGCCCAGGGAGATATCCAAGCGACAGGTGTGTGGTCAGTCTCTGGCTACTGCTTTACTGGATTTATCATTTACATTGATGTGGGGTTTACCTGGCAGTGCAGGACATTGAAGATTACTGCATTACTCATGGCTTTTTACTTAGTTATTTGAGCAAAACTTGGACTGAAATGACACTCGTTGCCGATAGGGTGGATGTGTTTTTTGAATCATCAAGGAACTTAGCAGTCACAACATCAAGTTCACTGAAAAGAGAATGACCAGGAACTTAACTTTAACCTTAACCATAACTCCATTATGTTTACATTGTGGTATTGGCCGTGAGACCACCTGCTATAGAGGTGGCCCATGGCCATAAACATGTGGTCGAGCCCATAGAAAGGACATCTGGACTAGAAAGAGTGCAGTGGTCCTTGTCACATGAGCCAGCAGCCATGGTCCTCAAGAGCCACGTTACCATGAAGACCCTGGAGCGTCCTCAGCCCAGGTCCTCACAAGCCATACTAACCAAAACCAAGAGGTGTCCCTATGGAAACAAAGTAAAACCCAAGCTTCATGGTGCAACCAACTATGAACTTGGTCTCTGAATTCAGCAGACAGAAAGATGCTCCCGCAAGAGTTTAGAGCAGCTCTAGTGGCAGCTAAGGATGCAGGTGCAACCTGACGGTTTGCCTGCTGAGTGTCTCTGCATGACCTCTAGTGTCTCGATGACCTCTGGGAGTCCACACCTTGTCAGCACGGAGGCAGGCTCCAGGCTCACACCCTGTTATTCAGCTCTGGTGTAGGGCCACACGTGGGAACAGGTCCTTTTCTAGGCAAATCACAAAACCCGATGAATGCACTGTGCTTTTCTACTGAGACATATTTTTTCTATAACAGCTACACCCACCTGTCACTCAAATACAATTACAATAAGTCTAATCTGTTTATAAAACTTCTTTAGCTTATTTAAC
Organism: Capromys pilorides; assembly: GCA_004027915.1. Taxonomy (NCBI): domain Eukaryota; kingdom Metazoa; phylum Chordata; class Mammalia; order Rodentia; family Capromyidae; genus Capromys; species Capromys pilorides. Next base: position 68,176 of record PVKN010000600.1, read on the forward strand.
TTACCTGGATTGTTTACATAGGGCGGTAAAGCTAATGATTACTGTACAGGCCAGTGGTGCTGAAACTTCCAAGGACCGAGTGCCCAGACTACAACCCAGAACCCACTTTGATGTGAAGTGCAAGGCGCCAGCACTGCCCCACCTGTCTGTGATCTGATGCCAGGATGGCTTGGCTCACATGGAGAGGTTCACCGCCACTTTTTAAATTTTTAAAAATTCTTTATGCATTTGGTACAGTGTCTCACTACTCAGCTTGCACTCCTAGTGATCTTCCTGTCTTCAGCCTCCCCAACACTGGGGTCACAGGCGTGTGCCACCATGCTCGGTCTCAGTGGCCAGCTCAGTGCGCCAGAGGGTGTGACCGGTGTGGCATGTAGGGCTAGGGGATCAAATCCCAGGCCCTGTGCTTGCCTAATCTGGTGCTTAGTCTGCTGTGCTGTCTTGCTGGCCCTGCCACCACTTTTTAAAAGATTAATGGATTTAAAAGTTTGGTAAGGAACTGCTAAGGGAGTACAGTAAAAAGCCTTTTCATGCTATGAAGCCGAGCCCAGGACTTGCCTCCGGATTTGCCTGCATGAATTGTCATTTTAAAGGGATACCTGCAACAAGTACATTGTCAAACGTGATACTTCAAAGTCCTGATATTATAATCCACCAAAATTTCTAATTGCGTTCTGTTATCAGGTAAAAGAATATTATTGAATGTGTAGAGTAACTGCATGGCTATGACCATAATTATCTTCCTCTAATAGTTTTCTAGAATCTTGAAGAATCAGGTAGGAGAAAAACGTTCACATTTAATGTCATTTATAATGTTTACTTGAAGGACGTCATTCCAGTTTCTGGGAATGTTTCCTGAATCCAGTTCAATAGTATGGTCTTAAAGACTATCAGAAATCTGTATTTCTCAGAATATTTTCAGTAAACCTCTTTGAAGATAACCACTTGAAAAGCTGAAGGGAAAATAGCAGGATAAATAAAATCTATGAGTGAAAAAGAGTCTTAAAATAGCCATTATTAATAACGGAATACAACGTCAGGTGGCGTGGAAGTTTGGTTGTTCCGGAGAGCAGGATTGTACTACATCAGCACATCGGTTTTGGAAGGATGACAAACTGCAGCTTAGCTGTGCTGTTCCAGGAACAGGGGGGATACCTTTTTATTTTCTGATGTTCTCTTCAATCTCTTTCAAGATGCTGTGGTTTTCATTGTAGAAATTTTCCACTTCTTTGATATGGCTCATTATTCAATATGTAATACTTAACTTTGTTAGTGCTATGGTGAATGGTACTGCTTTCCTAATTTCTTTCTAGTCCTCCTTTATGGAGAAAGTTAGTTATAGGAAAAGTTATCTCATCACAAAATTATATAAAGACAAAATAAAGCAAGAAGGAGGCTCCTTGGATTTAGAAAGATCTGTTTTCTGACTGAAACAAAACATATGACAAAATCACTGAGAAGTTATCGACTTTTATTGAAGCATTTGCTTACAGCAGAGCCAAACAAGCTTGGGGCCACCATGACTTCCTGGCAGCCAAAGCCTCAGCTGTCAAAGACAGAGCTACCGGCATTCAGTTCACAGGGCTCGATTTTATGGCAGCATTTTTGAGACTTCAGGCAGAAAGCAACAATTTCCTCATCCTTTGGGCATGTTTTCCGGCATTGTCCTTTAAGCACGTGACATTTGTAATTAAAATATTCGTTCTTGGCTACGGAAGAGAAAGAGGCAGCTGAATTATTCTTTCTCAAACATATTCGCCTGTGCCTACCAGTTAGTACAGTCCAACAAGGTCAGGGAAGAATTTGTACAAGCTGTGAGAGTGTCCAACCATGTCAGTAGATGAGATGTGTGTTTTTCTTTTCTTTTTTTTTGTCTCTGTGGTATTTCTATTTTGTTGCTATTGTTAGGTAGTGTGAAAGACTGGGGAGAACTTCTTTGTCCTCAAGCATTTTTAATGAGGCTGTGCGGAGCTTCAGGAAACAAAGGCTAATATTCCCTTGTGTGAATTTGTAGGGCTTATGGAAACTCTTGAAGTCACAGCCCCACTCACAGCCCCAGATGCATAGGAAATGGTACTGAGAATCAACAATGGTCTCATAGCAAGTGGAGAAACTTCTGCACTCCAAAGAAGCAACCAACAGAGTGAAAAGGAAGCTTCCACAGCAGGGAAAACTTGCTGCCGGCTCTTCTCCAGAAAAATTACTAATATCTAGGGTGTATAAAGAGCTAAAAAAATTAGAACCCCTAGAATAAAAGACCCAATCAAACACGGGCGGGTATCATGAAACACTGCTTCTCAGAAGTACAAATGCTGAATAAACACACTAAGAAGTGCTCTGCATTCTTGATTATTAAATAAATGCAGCTTTTATGAGTAAATGGGTGTAGCTAGAGACAGCACTGGTAAGCGAAATGAATCAAACCTGCACTGCAAACATCCTATCGTTACCTAGAGCGAGCACCTGAAAGAGTAAATAAAATCTGAAAGGTAGAATAGATAATGTGAGAGGGAAAGAAGCTGTTCAATGGGAAGGAAAAACTGGGATGAGGAGAAGAGCAAAAGAAAGAAGAGGAAAAGATATATTTGTGTATCTATGCAGGGCAGCTGTAGGATAGCTTGGATAACTGTACCGCTGATTTCTGCTGGTCTACTGCAAAGAACAGCTAATGCTTGTTTTTTTTTTTTTTTTTTTTTTTTTTTTTTTA
>PVKN010000601.1:0-61017 GCA_004027915.1 Capromys pilorides
AGGGTTTTATTGTTTTTTTTTTTATAGTTTTCATTATGCTTGTATTTTTATTGTAGTTTTAAATAGTCAAAATATTGCTTTTAATATGAAATTCAAATCAGACTTCTCTTTTCCCTAAGTTGGTTGAGAGACATGAAACTGAGCTACAGATGGTGCTGGATGTTTAATCAGCGTAGGAAGCTACCAGTAAGGATCAAGGGCTTATGAAGGTACCCAAGGGTCTTCTGCTTCTGTCCTGACAAAATAACAGGTTCCAGACTCACCCCCAACCAAAAACCACAATAAAATGTTATTTTTGGGCAGTGAACTGCAGATGGCCCAGACAGTGATTGCTGAGAGGAGGGAAACGCAGAAGAGGAGCACAGAAGGCGCCACAGCTGCTTTGCCGGGGGCCAGTTACCTCTTCCTGCTTCCACAGGTCCTATATTTCAGCAAAGAGATTAAGGGGTGGGTATCACCCTCTTAATCCTCTACCCATGAGTCCTGTGGGAAGTTTTATTCTTTTTACATGCTCCAGACAACTTCATTTCAATGTTTTTGTTTCTTTTTACTTTCATCACCGGTAGAATCAGCGTAACTAAGTAGAACCTTCTTAGTGGATGTAGACTCAACGGAAGTGTCCCTTGCTTGATTCCACACAGCAGAAGTACCTGAACTTCTCGCTTGCTAGGTTCTCAGCGCTTCCTTCCTTTCCTCTGACACACTAGAATCATAGAGCTAGGCAGAACTTGGAAATATGGAGAATTACTTTCTTGTTTGACTGATGACAACACAAAAGTGCTTTTTTTAATTTTTTGACTGACTCAGCCCGTCCTAAGGGCAGGACTGGCACGGCATGTGGTGCTGGGAATCAAACTGCGGTTCCCTGCACCTGCCTAAGCTTGCATGAGGAGGCACTTTAGACCACTGTGCTACCTCACTGGTCCACAAAAGTATTTTATTTCTAGTGTTCCACCCAGAGTTCCACACCTATTGACAAGATTGGGACTCAGGATTCTTTCCAGAGTGACATTTCAACCCAGTTGCCTTCCAGACTTGGTGTTCTTCATGCAGAAGCACTTCCAGCTGAGTGCACTTCACTATGAATTCTATAGCAGATTCCTGCAACTAGCCTGACTGCCCCCTGAGCGCATGAGAGAGGAAGTATGGTGAGGCACGGAGCCTGGCGAGAATGTGGCTTACATGTTCCAACAGGAGGTCAAGGACAGCTGGAAGGAAGATAGCCACCTGCCAGGCCTTCTCATCAACCTCTGTGTCCAACTGCTCCCTCTCATCCAGTTCATCTGTTATGTGGATGGGCGCTCATGGCTTCAAATGGGATATTTCTAAGTTTCCTGACATCTCCTGCATTTCTTGGCACAAAGAATGAATCATATTACTGGGATAATGAACCATTTAATGGCTTGTGTGTTGATTTATCAGACGGTGCTAGAGAGGCCAATTTAAAAATATAAAGCCATAAGTCACCCAGTCAGGGTGTGTGGTAGGCAAAGCAGCCTGGCTCCCTGGCTGGTGATTGCTGTGTTAATCACCATGACACCAGGACTTGCAGGCAGCACAAGGACTTAGGAGCTCAGAGCGCTTCCCCTGGTGAGGTCATTCATCTAAGCAGCAATTACTATGCATTTTTACCTCTTACTGGGTTGGGGGAAAGAAAATAACCTAGAAGGTCAAAATGTCTCCTTTTCATTAGACCAAGGGAGCCTAACCCTGGATCTCTAAGAATTATTGGGAAAGAGTCAAAAAAGTAAAGAAGGAACTGATGCTTATACAGGGCCATGGTTGTTCCTTAAGAGAGCTGGGCAAGCTGCTGATGGAAATGTCTCTCTCATTCCCAGGCAAATCTGTCATGGCATTGCCAATCTTCATGACTGACTTGGCTTGCCAAGCATGTTCCCAAGCCTACATCACACACCATGTGAACAGGAACCCTGTTGTTGTGGTGGGGAGTGAGTTATGGATGTTTTATCATAGATAGTGCCTCCTCTGGAAACACTACACAAGGCAAACCTTGATTGCAAATGATAGGGAACACAGGTATCAGGTATAGGTATGTGCATTAGTAAAGCAGATACTGTTCTAATGAATGATTAATGATGAAGAAACTGAGATTCCAGGGCTTATACAACATTACCCTGTCTACAGCTCCTAGAGGTGAACCCAGCACTTATTTGATGATACATGTAATCTGTCTTGAGAAACTCTTCAATATATTTTCTGCCTCTCTTTCTAGAAAGGGAATTCAGTCCTCAGGGAATGCCACATTTCATTTCTAACAGAAATAATGTACAAGTAGCTGTGCTGTTGCCTCTAACCTGCTTTTTAAAAGAGGGGGAGCCACCACCAACATTATCAGACAAGGAAGCAAGGGAGAGGGAAGGGTCAGGATGAGCCAGGCACTGACAGCCGTGCACTGCATCATCTCATTCAAAGGAGAGAGATTTTCCATCTTTAAAAATGCAGTACCTGTCCATGAGAAGCACTGCCTCTCTGAATTACCCTGGACTCTTTATCTGGCTTCTCTCAGTACACTCATATGAAACCATAATTGGTCAGTTTTATCAGTTACTGTCTCCACAGTGCACACTGTAGACCTCATCTCATTAGATCTCTGAGCAGTGTTCAATCGTTGACCACGTCTCAGTCTTGGAAAGAGCTGTCGTCTTGACACCATCCTCAGCTGATTCTCTTCCTACTGCTTGGCCATTCCGCTTGATCACTTTTGCTGTATCTTCTACTTCTCCATTCCTCAAAATATTGCAGCTTTGTTGTGGGATGTGTCCTCATAATTGTAGTTCATCCTTTCATCAAATGGCACAGCTTTCCATAGCATGCAGATCTCTAAACTTCATATTTACAGTATATGAGCAGATCTCTCCTCTCAGGCGTGTGAAGGCTCCAGTAAAAATTCAATGCCTCTTGAGGTAGGCATTCCAATTCCTACCTCAAGAGCCTAGAAAAAGGAGCGGAATAAACCCAAAGGAAGCAGACAGAAATAATAAAAAAAGAGTAGAAATTAATGAGACTGAACAGGCAAACAATAGAGAAAAATCATTGAAATAAAAGGGCTACTTCTTAAGAAATCAATGAAATCGACCAACTTCTTTGTCAATTTCTCTTTTTCTTCCTAAAGACTACAGGAAGCACATGGTTCATCAACTTCAGGAATGAGACAAAAGATTTCTCTACAAGTCCTTTAGTCTTAAGATGATAATATTGCAGTCAGAACCAACAAGTTAGAAGAAGTGAGTCAATTCCTGGTAAACCGCAATTCAAAACTTATCTTTTCAAAACTCATTAGTGTCAGTGTACAGGAGGCTCATTGATTTTATATATAATTGTGTCATGTCTTTAATGAATTAAAATGCTTTGACTCTTTTTGAATGCAAATTTTCATTTCTTGTTTTCATTTGCATATTCATTTCTTATTTTCATTTGCATGTTCATTTCTCACTTTCATTTGCATTTCCTATGACCTCCAGAGTAATGTCAGATGGCCAAAACTGGTCATGTTGAATCTGCTATACTATTTCCACTTTTATTCTGGTATTAAGTCTAAGTTATAGAAGCTACCCTTTATCAAGTTAAAGAAGATAAAATATTCTGTTAGATAATTAAGTATTAAAAAGAGAAACAGAATGTCTTTATGTCTTGAGGTCACCATATGAGTTCCCCTTTCAAATGTGTGACCTTGCCATATTCTGTCTTCCTAAGCTGAAACACATTTGGCTATATATTATTCTTTTTAATATATTTTTTAATTTTGGCCATGCTAATATGTATACTTAATTTTGTTAGATTTCTACCATTTTTCCTTAGGTTATCTTGCATCTTTATTCTACTTTGGGTTTTCTTGTGCGCTAATAAGTGTAAATATGGCCTGAATTGTGTGCCGTTATGTTCTTGCCCAGATTCTGTGTTTTTTGTTTATTTGTTGCTTTTTTTTTTTTCCTTTTTCTGCAGTACTGGGGATTGAACTCAGGACCTTGTCCTTGCCATATGTTCACTTAGTTGCACTTGGGCTGTTTAGCTATCTCCCTGGCCCTCAGATCCTATGGCTTTATGAATTAAAATTTTCAGTGTCACTTATTTCTAATTAGTTTATAATTTCAATTTAAAAAATGTGCCCTGGCTTTATGGAAATATAGTTGGCACACAAAAACCTAAAGATTAATGCCCACAAGTTCATGAGTTTGAATATATTTAGAAATTTTGTGTTGCCATCACCACAGTCAAGTAATTAAGGCAACCTTTGCTTCTAAATGTTTCCAGTATCCTTCCCACTTCTGCAACGCACATGAGTTCTACTTTCACACTTTTTTTTTTCATTTATTTGTTTTGAAATAGGGTGCCACAATGCAATCCAAGCTGGCTTCTATCTTCTAGTCTGCAGGAGGCTGAAATGACAGGCATGCATCACTACACCCGACCCTCAAAGTTTTAAGACTAAAAAGCCTTAGCATTAGCTATAGACTTGAGACTATATAGTAGATCTCAGGAATCAATTCATGTCTGTATCTGTGAGTTTATACCCATGAAACAATGACTCTTCCATCTCCCTCTCCTAGTTTCCTGGGAACTGACATCCTATTATCTACTCAAAATATTATATTATTTTAGGTGTTTCATAAAAGATGTAGCTTCCATTCTGATACTCATTTCAAAGCAACATGTATTTAGAGGTGTTTTGATTCTCAAATGAAATGTTTGGGATATTTGGTGTTATCGATGCATTTTAATGAACATGGCCTCTATGATTTTTGCTTGTTGGAACGTGGTGGTTTATTGATTTATTTAGACCTAATAAACTAATTAAAATTGTCTACAAGTATTTGAAAATGATGTACTGGCTCTTTCCTGAGTATAATTCATATCAGCAATATAACCATATAGTTGATTGAATTGGAGGCAACCTGGAAAGTATGAATCATATTTAACTTGCTCTCTTTTCTTTTATATATTTTTTTCTTTAGATAGAAGTTCACTATGATTCCCAGTGTGGTCTTAAACTTTCAATTATCATGTCTCAGTTTCCCAAGTAGCTGCTATTATAGGTGTGAGCCACCATACCTGTTGATTTTTGGGGGTGAGGGTCTAGATGGTATTTGTATTTCTTAGAAAGATATTAGAATCTTTTGCCAACATTGTGGTTTGTCAATTTCTTTCATATTTCAAGGAACTTTAATTTTATACTATCAATTTTATATTGTTCCATTTATAAAGATTTATTATTGTTATATTTCCAAAACATGAAGATGATTTCAGTTACTGTATTTAGTTCTTATTGAAGAAGATGGTATCACTACCCAATAACTTCTCAATAACTTATGTTTCTTTTATAGTTTTGTTCCTGAATGCTAAAAACTACTAGACCTCAGAACAGTTTACCAAGGTAGCAGACTCATGAATTTATATGTGCTTATCTTCCACATTCTACAATTGTTTTAACGAGGCACCTGGAATATTGCCTTTCTTGCCCACTAAGTCCCATTAACCCATGCTATCAACATAGTGAGACAAATTGGTATGTTCTTTTAGATTATACTATTATCAGAGAGCAGGAGTGACATAGGCTCAGAATGTATGCAATTGCCCACCCAGAAGAGTGCTAACTGCTGTTGATTTTTCTTCATGATAGACACTGAAAGGATACATTTGTTGTCTTAGGTACTTTTTACTCATTTCTGGGACAAATATCTGACACTCAAAATGAAGGAAGGAAGATTTATTTAGGTCACAGTTACTGGAGGTTTCAGTCCATATTCAGCTGGACCAATGTTGAGTGGAACAGGACCCAGAGCATCCAGTTCATGGCAGCAGAACAGCAACAATCACAGCAGAGGCAACGGACCAATCAGTGGGGCAAAGAGCAACAGTGAGAGTCTGTTTCTCTGTCTCTATATCACATTCAGGCTCTCTGCCACAACCTATCCCCCTTAGGCCACACCCATAATCCCAGAAGGAGTCAGACCCATAGTCCTATAAGTACTAAACTGCATAATCCCAGTGGATCATGAGTCAAGTCTCAGACTCTAGAAGTCCCTGCCCCATGATTGCATGAGACTTTAGGGGGACAAGTAGACATAAACCATAACATTCCACCCCTGGACGGCCAAAATCTCATGCACATCCCATTGTGCAAAAGACACTTTAGTCCATCACTAAGAATTGCCAAAGTCCCAACAGTTTCAGCATTGCTGAAAAGTTCAAGTTCCAAGTCTCCTCCAAGATCCAAGGCAAACTCTTCACTGTGAGCTCCTGTACAAAAGAAAACAGATCCAACATTCAAAGGCATAAGATAAACACTGCCAATCCAAAAGTTGCAAACAACAGAGTAATACAAAACACTGGGATCAACACATGTCCAAAATTCAGCAGGGTAAACATGAAATCCCAAAGTTCCAACTGGAATATCTGAAGCAGTCTGAGCTGAGTTGTGAGCTCCAAATGCCTTACACGGCTCCACCCCTACAGCAGTCTTGGTGGTAGTTTCCATGGCTTCTCTCTTAGACCAGATTTGCTCCCACTTTGCAGTTTTCACTTAGATGATCCTTGTTTCTGACTTTTCCAAACTTTTGGGGTTTCCACTGAATAGGCTTCTCACTCTGTTTCACACATTGCCCTCTCAGGGGCACACTGCCTGGCCTCCCAGGCCTTCTTATGCGATCTAGGTGGACACCTTCTTAACTAACACCTCTTGCATTCTGAATGCGTCTAAAACCAATGCCACATGGATGATGCCAAGGTCTGCTGCCAGCTGGAGCAGTAGCCAGGCTTCCCTTTCTCTTGGTAGTAAGGATGGAGTGCCTGGATTGATGAACACTCTGACTTTGAGTCTGAGGAACAAATTCTCCATACTGGCACCATTTTGGAACCTGGTTTGGCCACTACTGCCATTCTGGTACTTGGGTCTCTGTAGCATTGTTCTCAAGGCAAAGCCTCTCTCCTTTGCAATTCTGGGGCTGCAAAGGGCAGAGAGCTCCCATCTCTTGTGATGCCCTTAGGCCATCCTTTTGATTCTCTGTTTCCTTCCCAGCAATGGAGATCCTTTCAGTTTCATCTTTGCAGTCCAAAGCTTTCCTGGTGTTTCCTTTCTGGCTAAATTCACATTTTAAATCATCCTGCTTGACTCTTGCTCTTGATTCTCTACATAAATCTGACTAAAAGCTGCCAGTAGCAACCATGCCACTGCCCCAATAGTTTGCTGCTTTGAAATATCTCTTGAAAGATTAATCAGTCTGCCATGCTTAATCTCAATCTTAGGCAAAGTCTCTGGGCCCAAGCAAAATTCCAACAGACTGTCAATCAATCCATAGCACAGTTCACCTGGAGTCCAACAACCAATGCTGTCCTTCTCAGCAGAAACCTCACCAGCTTGTTCTTTATTGTCAGGCTTCCTATCAGCATTCTGGTCTGAGCTCTGACCAGAATCTCCCAAACAGAATAGCTGAAGCCCTTCTAGTGCTTTGCTTGTAGGTGACGTCTCTGAACCTTTCCTGTGTCTTCCTGTAAGTCATTCCCAAAAGCTTGTAATTCACATTGTCAGGTCGTCACAGCAATGATCCCACTTCTCTGGTACCAAATTCTGTCTTAGTTACTTTTTATTCATTGCTGGGACAAACACCTGACACTCAAAATGAAGGAAGGAAAGGTCTATTTAGCTCACAGTTGCTGGAGGTTTCAGTCCATATTCGGCTGGCCCAAGGTTGAGTGGAACAGGTCAGAGAGCAACCAGTTCATGGATAGCAAAAATCACAACAGAGGCAACTGACCAACCAGGGGAGCAGAGAGAAACAACGTGAGTCTGTCTCCCTGTCTCTCTTTATATTACATTCAGGCTCTCTGCCTCACCCTATCCGCCTTAGGCCACACCCATAATCCCAGAAGGACTCAGACCCATAGTCCCATCAGTCCTAAAACACATAATCCCAGTGGATCATGAATCAAGTCTCAGACTCTAGAAGTCCCTGCCCCATGATTACATGAGGCTTTGTGGGGACAACTAGACATAAACCATAACATTTGCTAAATCATTAGTTACATTCCACACATATGATGTATTAATATGTTTTAGTAAAGATACATATTTGATATGGTTGTAATTGGCTGACTAAATTTGTAGTACTTTACCATTGTCCATTGTGACTCATTTCTTTTTTGCAAGAGTCAGGCTTATGAATTAAATGGAGAACATTACTCCTGTATTAGTTAAGTTTTTGAGACTGACACCAACTCCCACTCTTTTCATGAGAACGTAATGTGTTTTTATTTATTCTTTTGATAAGGAGTATAGAAGGAAGGATAACTTCAAGGGTTTGCACATAGACTTTTCTATTGTAATTACTTTGATTCTACAACCCAAGTAAACAGTTTGAAGTTTGTCAGTCATTACTTGACTAAAAACTGGGGTATTGAGTACTTTGTGGACACATTCTGTGGGAGGCCTGACCCAGGACTCCATTTGACACCTTGTCCACTCCTGTTCCTCTTTCATTACAATAAGAGGAGAGTGCATGATGCTACTTTGAGTCTTCAGATTTCATGTGAAATAATGACTGCCCTGGTGCTGCTCAGCTGGCAAGTAGGACCTAGAAGGTCATCAAAAAATCCTTCTGTCATTGCTCCTACACATGATTTAAGCTATTGAGTTTCTACACCATTAAATACAGCAAAGATGATGTTATCCTCTAAAAATTTCAGAGCAGCCATTACTATTCTCTGACCATGGCCATAACTTTTTAATTAACTCATATTTTAGTACTTAGTCTTTCTATAATATCTATCTTTGGCTCTGTTTCTCAGATTGTTTATCTCTTTGTGAAATTTTTAATCAGATCAATTCCTTTGCAAAACTTTCAGTTACAATGTTTTTATCTCTGTCTCTGTCTCTGTATCTTTGTCTCTGCCTCTGCCTCTTTTTATCTCTGTCTCTGTCTTTGCCTCTGCATCTCTCCCTCCTTCTCTCTCTGTGTATGTGTGTGTCTCTTCCGTATGCTCTGTCTCTTTCCCTTAGTCTTTTAACTTCATATGTTCAATCTTTTGCCCTCACTTTTTCTACTCATCTGATGAAAGTAATATATCTTGTTTATTTCTGAGCCCTTAGCAATTAATCTAATGCCTGACACATAGGGACTATCTAGTACATTTTTCTTGCTCAGGAATGGACATTTAATGACCATGTATTATTTACCAGACATTCATTTGGCACTGTGGAAAGTACAGGAATGGGTAATAGGTGGTTCCAACTTCTCTGAGGAGCTCAGTACTGGGAAGGAAGCACAAGACAATTGGGTAAAGGGCATTGTCTCTGGCTACAACTGTAGACTCTGATTTATAGTGAAACTCAGAAGATTAGACATGGCTGCTCCTTAGGCCTCTTAGTCTGAATCTATAACCCACCAGATCAAATGAGAGGAGTTATGAAAGCAAAGAAGCACAAGTCTCCCCTTCTTGACATACTCTGATCTCTAGGTTTGAAATCCACTAAATTACCTTTGCTTGGCTACCAGCCAATTAATAGTCAATGACAGTCTTCTTATGGGGGATGGGAGGTCTGAAACCAGTTGCATTATCTGGATTACTGGGTTCTTTTGCCTGTCCACACCCAAAAGCATAAGAGAATCCCATAAAAATAGAAAAATATGCTTTTTGCTTTGAGTGATCCAGAGAGATAGCCCTTTGCAGAGTGAGAAAGCCCCAAAGTTCTGAGTTTATACCTCCACATCAAGAAAAACTGAATGTTTTTTAGCTTTAGAATGTGTTATGTCATTTGAATTAATTTTAGACCATACTTTGGCTTTAGAGAGGAATTGTTTCATATAGACACTGTCGCTTTTTGAACTTAATAGCTGAAGATTCTAAAATGCATGTTTTATACTGTTAAGTTTTATCAATCAGGAAAATTTGAAGAAACCAATGATGCTTTATTTTTTGTATGAATGTTTTTGAGGCTGCAATGTTTAGTTTTTGCTAACTTTTATTTGTACTGTCTCAGGTTCATTACTATGTTTATTGGCACTCTTGCCAAGATATTTAGCATGTAAAAAGGAGGTTTTGAGTTTTTATTTTAAACAGGTCTATACTGAAGCTGAGACTTACAAATAAGTTGTGTGGCAGAGTTGGTATGCTGTATCTTGCTACATAAAGCTATTGCCAGAATCTTAGTAAATATAATGTTTTAAAATTTAAAAAAATAAATATGAAAATGGCTATGCAAAAAACATAATTGCTAAAGTTGGAAGGGAAGCTAGCTCACCCCTAATGCACAGAAGTGCTCCATTTCTTAGAAGGGATAAAAGAAAAGCCAGGAAGTAGGCATGCATAGGTTTATCTACATGGTGGGCCAAAGGGCAGAGAAGTGTTGAATCTTCCTTGATTTCAGTGTGTGTGTTGGGGGTGGGTGGATAGAGGAGTAAGTGGGATCTGCAGTTTACACTTAGCATGAAGTTTGGTGAAGCAGTTTATCTCTAAAAGAGAAAAAAATAGTTATGAAAGTCTACTTTACTCCCTTCCAGTTAGTCCAACAGCTTCAATGAGCAGGCAGTCAAGAAGTTATAGCTGACAAATTCTCTTTGAAAAGCGTTCAGCTATCTCTGTGACAATGTTTGACAGTTTGAGACACTACAACACAGTTTAAAACAACTTTGCTTAACAGATGCTATTCTGTTAAATCTTAAAAGAATGAATTTACTTACTTTCTTCCAAGAGAAAAATTGAGTGCTCACCATTGAGAAAAAAAAAGAACAATAACACCCATGGTATCAGCCTCAAGAGACAGGAGATGAGATGCTAACAGCATGTTCATTGTGATGCAGAAAACTAGAAAAGAAATTTACAATACTGCATATTCTCCTCCCCTTTCCTCTAAGAGAAACATCAAGAAGGTACAGGGAAGAAGGAGTGTTGCTCCTGGAGTTTAAAATCTTCACACCATAATTGAAATGCAATCTAACACCCTTCTGAGATCTGTCCAGATCTACCTTCTGCCTACTTCCTTGATTTCATTTCCTACGTCTCTCCTATCTCTTTGCTCCTCTTAACTTTCTTGTTTTTCTGGAATAGGCCCAGTGGTATGCCAGAAATAGCTTGTATAAGTTCATGGTTCCTTGCTTCCAAACTCTTTGCTCAGGTTCTTTGGGTTAGTGACTCCAGGTATTAGTAATAGTTATACAACAAAAATTGACAAATGTTGTAAGTCTGGATTCTCCCAAATCATCCAGGTGTTAACTGTATCGGTATCCCCCAACCTAGCCAGCTCCTTCAGTCTTTCATTGAGTTATTGCTTCTCCCTGAATTGACTTCCTCCTTATTTGCACTTGCCCTTTTCTTTTCCCTTTGTTTTGCATGCCTATTTTCTCTCTGAACCATTCTGTTTTTGTTTGGAATGAAAGATGTCCTCCAGTGTTTCATTTGTTTGGAAGGGGGGCCTTCAGAGGGTGCAAACTTCATGAATGGGTGAACCTACTGATGGATTCAGTGCTGAATGGGCTGTGGGAAATGTAGACCAGCTTGAGGAGATAGGTCCCTTGAAGTGTGCCCTGTTGTGCTCACTCCTCTCTCTCTTATATCCTCTCTCTTTCTTCCTCCCTCCTCTCTCCTCTCTCCTTGATTCTCTTCTCCCTCCTGCCCGCCTTCCTGGCTGTCATGATGTGAGCAGATTTCCTATGCCATATCTCTCTGCTAGGATGCTTGTACCTTACAGCCAGTGGCCCAGGAACTGAAAAGTCTGAAATCTTGTGCCACGAACAACCTCTTCACTTTCAACTTATGAATGCGGACTATTTTGTCAAAGTCACAAAAAGCTGATGGAGGGCTGGCCAAACAGCTCAGTGGATTAAAACACCTTCAAGCAGGTGCAGGAGCTGGGAGTTCAATTCCCAAGTAGGCTGTGCCAGCCCTGCCCCTGGGGCACTCTGAGATAGTAATGAAGACTGGGTGTGGTGGTGCACTCAGTCTTACAGCTCTTGGGAGGCTGAAAACAGGAGGATCACTATGAGTCTGATCTAGTAGTGAGACCTTAAATACCCTGTAGACCCTTTCCTCAAATAAAATTTAAAAAAAGCTAATGGACCTTCCCTGATCACTCATTACAGATGATTACAGCCATGTAATTCTCTGAATCTGACTTTTAAATACAGGAGTAACCATGTTAATAATGTAGTTCTTATATGGTTATATGGTACACATATATTGTCATTTGTTTCACTCATTAATAACAAGGTAAGTTCTAAAATAGAATTCAAGAAAATGGGATTTTATAGCCAGTGGGGGAAAATACTACAAGAAGATTGCTAAATGTGATCAAAACTAGCTAATGTTCTGTGAGGCAATAAAGTCTCAACCTTTGGAGTTATTGTCAATAGTAGATAGAAGATGATTTATTGTGCCTTGATGGTTTTATAAAATTGGAAAATTCTACTCATACAGATAAAGAGTCAGAGGTCCCTCAGCAAGTATAGGATAATTTTTCTTAAGCAAAGAAGAAAAAAGCAGTTAGGGATGTCTTGTTATCTCCTCAGATATATTTAAAGCTATCTATCATGTTTGCCTGCCCGTAAGAGGCACCTCATGGGCACCTGAAATAGTGCCTGGAGTGTAGCAGGCACATGTTATCTGTCTACAGCTAGACACCACGGGGAGAGAACCCAAGAGATGAGTTTGCTGTGCTGAGGGGCTGGGGTGGAACTTTGGAAAGGAACTGACATGAAAGCTCAGCTATGAAATAGGGAAAGACAACAGCAATATGAGCCGGTCACTAGGCCAGTAATATATGTTAAATGCTTACTGCATGGCCTGGTTCATAGTATACACTTGATGTATGAAATGTGCTTTTATATTTTTAGAGTAAATAATTGGGGGAAGACTATGGAGGAAGTGATGCTGGCCAGGATCCAGCTAAAGAAAGAGAGATGAGAACAGAGCCCAGAAGAACTAGTGGGATTTGTATGGGTGGAGATTTAGAGGTAACGGGAATTATCTCTAAATTAGGGAATTTTTGACAGAGAGCAGAATCTGGTCAAAGAGAAAGTGTGGCAAAGGCAGGGGCAAGACACTGGAAAGAGGGGACATGGCCCTGTCTGGCCTCTGCCTTTCTGGAGAGGTGATGTAGTGTGGCAGACTCAGAGCTTGGCTGCCTGGGTTTGAATGTCTGCTTGGCCTGAGGCTTGTTGTGTTCTTGGTTTCAGTTATTTAATCTTTTGAGTCTCAATTTCTCCAACTTTGAAATGTGAAGAAGAAAGACAAGTGTATATGGTGGGGCTATTTTAAAAAATTAAGATGAGATGAGATATGAAAAGTGTGAACCATGGCAATGAATATTGGAGAAATACTCATTTACCTTACTTTCTCATTGAGCCATCAGAAAAGCTGCATGTCATTCAGAATGTTTGTAAGAGTTAGTGGGTTTCTCTCACTTTGTTACTGATGATATTTTTGCATGTTTGTTTGTGATTGAGACACACAAGTCAGATTTTTCTCAGTTTCCACTTCTTGCACCTACAGCTACTTGAATTTTATTTGCAGAAATTGAATTCATATGGGAGAAATATTGTCAGGAAATAACGTGCCTGCTATGTCTCCACAGGAGGTGTTTTGATTTGATTTTGATCAGAATCAAGATCCCCTGTGTAGTTCTCAGACATAGCCCCCAAAGCCCATATTTTGTGGAAATGAACCAACAACTATAGAAATGATTTGTCATGGTCACCTGACCAGGTGGGAGTGTGAACAACAATACTAAGCTACAGAAAACTCAAGGACCTTTATGGTGGTGTCTACCCAGGAGGAGTGCTTCTTGGATCTTGGAATGAGAATTTCAGTAGCTAGAGTATAACCTTTGGATGTTTTCATTTGTCAACTTTCTGAGGTACCTGGATGAGGTTGAAACCCCCACCCCATGCAAAGTCTGCTAGGAAGTCTTGTGTTTTAATCATTTATTGTGGAAGTGAACCAAGCAAACAACCACTGGGGTCACCAAGGAGTTCAAACTAGGGAAGAAGAAATGCCATCTCTAATTGGGGAATTCTGAAATAGACCATCACCCTGTGCCAAGGGGCTTAGTCTTTCCATGCTGCCCTGCTGATCCTTTGACGTTCAGGGCTGTAAGACAAGTTCTTTGAACAGCTCTCTACATACCCCATTCTTTTCCTTTTTTAAATGCATTTGTTTGTTACAAGGTCTTACTCTACATTTTGGACTCATGGTAATCCTCCTGCTTTCAGTCTTTCCAGGGCTGAGATTACAAGTGTGTGTTACTATGCCTGAACTCTGGATGCCTCAGCATGCCCTATAGGTGGGGCTGGCACAACATGTGGTGCCTGGGATTGAACCATGGTCCCTGAGCTTACCTAAGCTTGCCTAACCAGGTGCTTTGGTCTACTCAGCTATTTTCCTGGACCCATAAATCCTCCATTCTTGAGACTTGTTCTGTGGCTGTTAAGGCTCTCCTAACTCCAGGCTGAGGTGACCTACTTGTCCTGCGAGTGCCCTGACTTTCAAATGAAAAGTTCTTTGGGTTTGGAATTCTTTCAGTCCTGAAAAAAAACCCAGATGACTGCTAAGCCTTGTCCAGGCTGACCTGAGTAGGTCACTGCAGGACCCACAGTGGAGCATTAGAAGGTGAACTATTTCCAGAAAGGGGAAACAGTGTAGTGCCCTGGAAGTAAGAAGCTGTTGGCTTACACCTTTGTGAGCTGAGTGCTATAGCCATGGCTGGTGTATTAGGTGGGTCAGACAGATGGCCGATGGGCACAAGAGGGACTCAGTACTGAGCCCCACAGAGGAGAATCTGGCCTGGAAAAGGAGGAGAGGTATCACACTCATACACTAGGGTGAGTGAAGATGCATCCCCAAAGGGCAGACATGAGACTAGAAAGAAGACATTCAGACAAAAGATATTTCTCTCTCAAAGCAAATTGTTACAGGGTAACAGTTTCTGAATTATCAAAACATCTTGATTGAAGACCAATTACTTCAATTCCCTAAAAAGAAACATGGGACACTGGACAGAAATTGATGTGTCCAAAATCACCCAAGGGCTGTGGAGATAGCTTAGTAATTTAAGTGCCTATGTGGTAAGTGCAAGGACCTGGGTTCGATCCCCAGTACCTCATGCCATGCTGGCCCCAGAACACTGGCTGCACTGTGCCAGAAACTGGGCATGGTGGTGCTTGACTATAACCCCAGTGCTGGGGAGGTTGAGACAGGAGGATCAGTAAGGGTCTGAAGTGAGACCCTATAGCAAACAAACAAACAAACAAACAAATAAATAAATATATATATTTTTAAAAAATAAGTCACCCTGTCTCAGTTACTTTTCTCTCATTGCTGGGACAAATTATCCAACACACAGAATTAAGGAAGGAAATGTTTTCTTATCTCACAGTTTGTGAAGATTTTAGTCTGTACGTGGCTGGCTCCAAGGCAGAACAGCATATGGCAGAGGGCAGCAGTTAATAGAGGTGGAAAACAGCAAAATAACAAAAGCAAAATTGCAAGAGCAGTGGCTATGGCAGCTGGCAAGCCTCCCTCCCTCCCTTCTGTTATATTCAGGCCATCTTCCACAGGGCAGGTGCAGCACTCACACTCATGATCCCAGCATTTGTTCATGAATTAATCACAAACTCTAGAAGTTGACCCAGTGACTGCATGATGCTTTGAAGGGACAACTAGACACAACCATAACATATCCAAAGGGTAGAATCAGACAAGGACCAAAACAGAACTCTAATAACCTGGATAGTTTGCAGTCAAAAGAGAGAACAGTGTTACTTCAAAAATGAGTGAGTTCTCTATTAGTGGAACTGGTCAAGAGTGTTAGCAAAAACAGGGAGAGAAGGAGAGAGATTGAGGGAGGAAAAGAGGGAGAGAAAGAGAGAATGAAAGGGAGAGAGAGAGAGAGAGAGAGAGAGAGAGAGAGAGAGAGAGAGAGAGGATCATGAGAATATGGAAGAGGATGATTGATTGATAATTTAGGCTCAAGCTGCCCTAATGCCGATGACATAATAATAAACCAGAACACATAAAAGTGGAACAGTATAGCAGTGATGATGTTCAGTAAGGGTTAGAATTAAAAAGTCAAAGATTCAAACCTAACTGATAATACAGCTCAATACTAATTCCTCCTCCTCTCTGTGTTGATTAAATTAATCTGCTGCTGAAATGCATGTGTGTGCATGTGTGTATATAGGCATGTGTGTAAATGCGTATGCATGAATGCAGGTGAATGTACTCCTGTTTACATGTTCACATGTGCACTTAGATATACGCACAGGTGTGTGTGTAGAAAGAAGAATAGGAGTGTGTTGGCCTCAGAAAGATGAAACAGTTCAAGTTATATCAAAGAAAACCTAACCCATTTTATACTTCAAATATTCAAGCATAAACCTAAGCCCAATACATATTCACAGATCTTTAAAAAATACAAATGAAGAAAGCATTTCATTTCTAAGTTTTCACAATGTGGATTTCGGGTTCAGACCCAGAAACCCCGTTTTCCCTGCTGAGAACGATTTTTTTTTCCTTTACAGCACCTAGTATTTCTCATAGAAACTTCCTCAGTCTTCTGGACCACTGAAGAGTGTGAAGCTGGAATTGTAGAGATTAAGGAAGTGGAAGTGGAAGAGCAGCTGTCAGTAGCCCCATTGTGGTAGAACTGATGGCTATGTTGAGCATTTGTCCAATCTTTTAAGATAAAGCAGGTGTGGTCACTGGGCCTAGTAGCAGGATGAGAATAGTGTTACACTTGTGGTCCTGTTTCACAGCTCCTGGGGAAACAAATTTTGCTTTGAAGTCCCAGAATTGCTTGTTATGCTTAACAGCTTTAGAACTTGTTGTACTCAGAGTTTACAAGGAAAAGATTTGATAAAGGATGCATAATTTATAGAATTATTTTATAGTAAATAAAATAATTTGACCCAAAGAGTCAAATAGAAAAGAATGTGGGATACTGGTTCATGTACTGGTAACCCAAAGAATCTACCTGAGTTCCTGAATCCCACCACAATGTCCTACATGAATCCAGCTGAAGACCTAGAACCCATGGCAATGTTCTCCACAAGTTCATCTGGAGGCCTGGATCCCACAAAAATGTCTTGTGCAAGTCTATATTAAGGATCTGCACTGGGCAGACCCAAAGGTCTGTGGTAGAAGCTAGAAAGTCTCAGTGGGATGAAGCATCTTTGCCAGCAGGCTGAAGGATCTATACTGGAGCCAGGAAGTGATGCTCAAGCTAAGAAGGGCCAGAGCACCCCTCAAAATTACCATAGCTATTCTCAACAATAGCAAGGTCCCAATCTCCTCTGACTATGAGAACCGCTCAGCTCATATCAGAAAAAATCTAGCATGACAAGTTTGTCCAAGATAATGCACAACATTGTTTTTCCCTCCAGCTGTCCTTTTATGTTATTGGCCACTGTCCTCATGTGGACCCTCCACACCTGGTGCCACTCTGATTCAGTTCAGCTGAGTGTTACAGTTAGACCATTGGTTAATCCACCACAGACCTCTCTTAGTTTCCAGTAAAGCATAAAACTCCTTGGTGGCTTATCACGGTCAAATGTGATTCTTGAAATTTCAAGTCATTTGTGACTTAAAATGAGCTCCCTTTCTGCAGGCCTGGTTCTTCCTGGTCACATTACATTTCCCTGTTCTACCCTTCCCCAACCTGAACTTTGAATCTGTACCACAGGTTGCAGAGTGAGACATGGGTTGTTTGCTGTGGTAGTTTGCCTTCACAAACATGGGGAGCATTTATTATTTAAAGTTTTTATTTAAAAGAAGTCTTCTGTCTGGCCTACTCAACTTCTTGATTAATGATCCTTATTTAAATGCTGACATTTATGTTTTTAACATTTATATCACCTATTCATTTTCATGTGCTATTAATGGAAAAAGTGACCAAAATTACTGTCATTTAAAAAATAGGACCAGGGTCATTTCCTTCAGTGAGTGGTGCTGAATGGTCTATTTTTCTCTGGGTCTGCCAAACTTGCAGAATGAAAGAGGTAAAGAGTGAACGGGAGTCGTGGAGCCTGCGAAGACACCGTGATGGGGACCCGAGGAAGCCAGTGGTGTTGGTAGTGGTGAAGCAGGAGCAGCTCAGCCCCAAATCTGCACCTACTGCCCATCCTCAACTAGACCTTTCGGTGGTAGCAGGTCGCTGCTGGCTGGAAAGCCCGGCTGTCCTGGCCACCGCAGCAGCAGAGCCCGAGGAGGTAGCCCGTTCCCAACGAAAAAGAAAAGAAAATGCTCAGAGAGAAGAAGCAAATCTCTGTGGAGTAAAAGAAGTCGAAGTCCTCACCACTGGACAGTCAAAGTGAAAGTAGAACGTGAGGACTGCCCTGGAGCGGACGTGAGGGGCAGCACCGGGAACCATCCAATCAGGAACACAGAAGAGCTAGGAACAGTGACCGAGACAGAAACCGGGCCATTACCACCAAAAGAGAAGCTCTGGTGAGAGGCCTGGGAGCAGACCGCATCAGGGACGGGAGCGAGAGAGCCAGAACCTACAGGGCCAGGAAGAAGAACGTGAGTTCTCTAAGGTCATGCGGCGGGGGCACCACCAAAAGAACCAAGGCAGTGGAAACGGGCGTGGTGCTCAGGAGCTGGGGCCTAGTCCCGGTGACTACAGTAAAGACAAAGAGATGTCTGTTCAAGACAAAACAATCTTTGAACTCTCTGGGGCTCTTCTTGAGGACACTAACACCTTTTGGGGTGTAGTCATTAAATACAGAGAGCTCCCAGAAGCACGTATCCCCTCTAAACAGTGGTGCCTCTAGCCCTTTAAAAATGATGAGGCACTCCCTGTCATGTTCATCCATGCACAGAGTGCTTACCTTTTGGGTCGGCACCGCTGAATCGCAGACATTCCCACCGATCATCCGTCGTGTTCAAAACAGCATGCAGTCTTCCAGTATTGGCTTGCGGAATACACTCATGCTGATGGTACCCGTTGGCCAAAGGGTGAAGCCCCACATCACTGACTTGCGCTGAGGCAATGGAACTTTCTTGAACAACAAGCGCATTGAGCCACAAAGATACAAAGAACTAAAGGAAAATGATGTACTTAAATTTTGGTTCAGCAGTAGAGAATATGTCCTACTGCATGAGTCATCAGATACTTCTGAACTAGACAGGAAGGAAGATGAGGATGACTAGGAGGAAGAAGTAGTTTCTGACAGCTAGCAAACTATGCACTGAATGACTGAGGTATGTTTTCCTTCTTGGAATGCTGTGGGGTGAGAGCACACACTGCTCTCTAGAATGCCTCTTACTGCCATAAGCCTTTCTTCTGTTGCCACCCAGCTTACATGACAGTTGAAGAACACAGACTTCAACTTCTGTGGCACATCAGCCACACACTTGTGGGTATTTGTTTTCAGATCTACTGAGGACACAACTCTTTCTTTAAGGAGAGCTGTGGCTTGTTCTCTGTATACAGTTACTTTATTTTTACAGTTATTAAGTTTTGTGGACCAAGAGTTTTTATTTTGCTGGCCCAAAAGGTAAAGGATCTTATTAAGCTTTGGTGGTCACCAGAAGAGACTCCAGCATATACTAAAGCCTTAACTGGATTGGGCTTTTGAGTCATACAAGTTGATTTTGCACTTAGTTTTTGTTTCTTGTTTCAAGGTGGGAGGGTACCACATGACCTCATTATTGACTGTTAAAACAGATGCTTTCTGGCACCTATGAAAACACATGTCTACAGGAAGATCATGGTAGACAATGGGTGCTATCAGGAGAGGCTGAAGTGGGCTGTAGATCTAATTCCTATGAGAAAATTTCTGATTTCTCCACGGAACATGTACATAAAAATTTTCATCTTGAAAAAAAAATAAAAAATGGGACCAGGTATGCTGGTATATGCTTGTGATACCAGTTCTTGGAAGGCTGGAGCAAGAGGATCCAGATCAGCCTGAACAAACCATGAAGTTCAAGGCCAGACTGAAATACATAGCGAAATCTTGTCTCAAAAAGATAATCAATCAATAAGAGATATTTAGTGGTATCTCTATTTTCTATAAGACCAGTCATGAAAAACAATAGGATTTTTAAAATATTTGTTTATTTATTTGGTAGAGGGTCTTGCTATGCAGCTCAGACCATGGTGATCCTTATCTCAGCCTCCCCAGCACTGGTATTACAGTCATGTACCACCACACCTGGTCTGGCACTGCAGGCAGTACAAGGGATTGAACTCAGGTCCTTGCATGTGGTGGGCAGGTGCTTAGACCATCAAGCTATGTCTTTAGTTCGACCACTGGATGGTTTTTGAAGAAATTTGAGTGCTTTAGGCCTTCTAGACCCAGCTGCTTTTACCTGGCGGTGTTTCAGGAGGCTAGAGTTTCTCTAAGAGTCTATTTGGATGGGTATTTGTGAGATGATCTTGAAGATTTTGGTGAGAAGGAGGGGACTCCACTGATTCCTGGAAAAGAATGTGGGGAGTTTGAGGAACAAAGACAGGTCTTAGTGATTACTGTCTTTGGCAAAGCTGCCTTATGATTCCTGGTAGGAACGCTACAGCGTGAAGTTAATCAAATTTAATGTTTCCATTTTCCAATATCTCCAATATCTTCAGAAATACTTCAAATTCTGTTTTACTTCATTTGCCAGCAACCCTAAAATACAAAGATAAGATCCAAGGTAATCAGGCTGGCAGATTACCTCACTGGTCTAGGGTCCTCTGGTGATTTAGATGTAGTCATAGGAATTTAATGCTGAGCTTGGACAGTTCATTTGTCTTGTTTTGTTGTTGTTGTTCAGTTTTTCTTATCAAAGGACACAGCAGTGTTACAAGTACCTGTCTGCACGGTACATGAAGTAGGTCGTAAGGAGGGATCATGGGATGGACTGCGAAATTTAACAAGTGTGTAATGATTGATAGATTGTGTCACTTGAGAAGTTGAAAACTTCACTAAATCAGCTCAGCAATTCCATATCCTAGGGTATGGAAACCTCACCCTAGTGTGAGCGCTTAAGAGATATAAAAGGGAACTAAGGAGCGATGGAGCAGTCCATTTACTCGGGGAAGCTTTGGCCTTCACAGTCAGCTTGGACATTGTCTCCTGGCTTGTAGCACAGATTCTCAGGCCTCTGCCTTGGATCCTTTAGCCTTCTAGCATAGACCCAGCAGCCTCCGTTACAGACCCATTAGCCTCCTGATATGGACTTGTACAGAGCACTGCCGTGAGCTCCAAACCTTGAACTAAATCCTTCAGTCTCAGCTGTGCAGATGCCCTCTGCATGCTTCCTCATCTGACTCTGTGGCTGTCTGTCATAAGCCAATCTTGTAATTTTTCATACATATGTACATCTTCTGTTATATCTGTTCATCTAGCAAAACCCTGACTGATACAAGTGTCTTAGTGGGGTTCTTAAATACTTACACTCAGGGACGGTTTTATGATGATCCCTAAACCAAAACATTACATTAAGAAATGTAAATATTTATAATAGCCAAGTTATGGCACTAGCCTAGTTACCTATCAGTGGGTGAATGGATGAAGCAAATGTGGACTTATACGCAGTGCAGTATTATTCAGCCATAAATAGGAACAAAATCAGCTCTTTCTCTTGGGGCAAGCAGAAGCGGCGGCTTCTTTTGCAGCTATGGCCAAGATTAAGGCTCGGGATCTTGGCGTCAAGAAAGAAGAGTTGGTGAAACAGCTGGACAACCTGAAGGTGGAGCTGTCACAGCTGCGTGTCACTAAAGTGACGGGCGGTACCGCGTCCAAGCTCTCCAAGACCCGAGTTGTCTGCAAATCCACCGCCTGTGTTCTCACTGTCATCAACCAGATCCACGAAGAAAACCTCAGGAAGTATTATAAAGGCAAGAAGTACACACCTCTGGACCTGCGGCCCAAGAAGACACGAACCATGCGCATGCTGTTGGCTCAATAAGCACGAGGAGAAGCTGAAGACCAAGAAGCAGCAGCAGAAGGAGCGGCTGTACCCTCTGCACAAGTTTGCCCTCAAGGCTTGAGCAGCTTCACAATAAAACTCAAACTCTGAAGAAAAAAAGAACAAAGTCATATTTCTGGGAAAATAGGAGGAATTGGAGATCATCAGGTGAAACAAAATAAGCCAGACTCCAAAAGAGAAGCATCACCCATCATCCCTCGTATATGGAGTCTTGAAACAGATAATATGAAGGTGGAAGTGAGAGAATAAGAGATAAGAAAGGGTTGGGGAAGCAGAGCGTAAAGGGTAGACATGACCAAGGCAGGCTCTATGCATGCATGTAGGTGTTGCAGCGAAACCCTTCACAGTGCGTTAATCAATGTGTTCTGAGGAGTAGTGTGTCCTGAGGCCACGTGCTCTGTCCCTCCCCTCCTGGAACCTCTCACCTCTCTCCACCCTCCTTGCTTCCTCCTCTCCCTCCTTCTCTTCCACCCCTACTGGCCTCACTTTCCCCACAGCCCTTCTCACCCCACCAACTGCATCTCGTAACTCCAGGACAGCACACTTGAAGCTCCAGCATAAGGCTATGAACGCTCAGAACGATTGGGAACTGTATTTTCTTTGTTGTTTTTTTAGAGAGCATTTTTACACTTTAATGTCACTATATTGAGAGAGCAAAATCTTTTGTACTTGTAGCAAAGCAGCAAGTCTGTCAGCTGCATGCTTTAAGCTCATGTTCTTGGAGAGCTAGAGTTCTTTCTTCTTGACCTTCTGCCCATCCACCTTAGGCACGGGATTGAAGCTAAGGCTTCAAGCTGTAATCGCTGTACTGCTGAGTTACATAGTCAGCACCCTCCACACACTTCTTGCTTTTTTTGAGGGAGGATCTTGCTAAGTTCTTCCAGGTGGCCATGAATGTGCAATCCTCCTGCCTCAGTTTCTCAGAAAGCTAGGATTATAAGTAAACCTAACTTTCCTGCCTATTTCATATAGGCTGTTTTGCCAGAGATGCTCTCTCCTCCTGACCCTTTCCCAGCTAATGCTATCTATTCTCAAGATTTCACTTGGGTGTCCCTACCTTCTCGAGGCCTTCCTGATCTTCCTGGCTGAATAGTAAACCCATAGTTCCTGAGTGCATTTCTTTATCACTATAGTGTATGTCATTTCACGCCATATCATTTACGTATATATCTGTCTTCTGAATACTATTGCAAAGGTAGGGAGTGGTCTTATTTATCCAATGTCCTCAATCCCGGCACAGGGATAGGCATACAAGAAAGAATCAAGGAATGCTCATTGGATTGATACAGGTGCAACATTCTCAAATATAAAATGATGGGCTCAAATTTATCAAATAAGAGTGGTATTCATCTTCTCACAGTAAGAGAACTGTGGACACTAAATTTTCTAAGGAAGGCAATGCTGAAAGGTGCCAGTGTCTGTCACCATCTAAGATACAGATCTCTTTCCTTCTCACACATGGGCTCATGGGAGCTTTACAATGTCATCATGGCTCACAGCTCTGTGATTGCAAGATCCTTTCTCGTGCTTCCAGATTTTCTCCCTAAGTTCTCAGAGGATAACAACAGGAACAATAGCCAGAGGGAAGCTGCTTATAGAGAGAGGATAAAGCTAGAAAAGACCCCATGCCCCTACCCATGCATAAGGGCTCCACTTCATGGGAGCACACAACATGGGAGTACAAGCTCTCAGAAAAATATAGAGTAAATCTGTTGTGTTGGTGTGGCATCCTGCTTTGACCTTAGAGTTCATGTCTAAGGTCAGAATGTGCATCACAATGGTGATAGGCCCCTCAAGAGCCTGGGAAAGCTTATGTTGCTAGGTATTTCCTTGCTAATCCAGGAGTATGTACCAAATCCTAAATTTAGCAAGGACAGGTATTTTGTTTTGGATTCTGCTAGAAGAGCCCAAGCCAAATATTTGAGTACATAGTTTGTTTGGGAAATAAACCAAAAAGCAGCCATATGGCATGGGCATGTGGGTTGAGGGGGGGAAAGACAGCCAACAAGAGGCTAAGGAATCAGTGAGTTACCACACTGGGCAGCAGGAGCTTATTATTGTTGAGAACTCTGGGAGACAGTGAATAGCTTATTACTCAGAGTTACCCTGACCAATGGAAGAGGGAGCTAGGGTAGGTATGTATCCATTTATTAGTCACTGGTTGAGTGTTACTTTTGGAGCATGTAATTTCCTGTGATTCTGGACTGACACATATGATGCAAGAATGGACACCAGGGCCAAAGAAAGCCTTCAGACAAAGGAATGAAGCTGGCTTGTTGGAAAATAAAATGCCAGGAGCCAAGGGGACACAGGTGGGGCCCTCACAAGTTCCTGCTGAAGATGGAGTGCTGCAGTGAACTGCAGCGCACCGTGGGCACGCTAATCCAGAGCCAGCATTGACTGCTGATGCAGGGTTGGCAGAATTGCTTGCTGGAAGAGTTGCCATTTCCTGACCCTGATGCCATTCCTACAAACAAATGGCTCACGTTAATCTTAATTGACAGCCTGTCATAGTTCATGAGAGCAAGGCATTAAAATGTTCTTGAAAGTACTTGACAATCTGGCTTGAATTTGGGCAGTGGTGACACTGGGGCTTAAAAATGTCATGGAGCACCTCAGTTGGATTGATCTACATCCCTCCAATTTTCTAAAGAATAATTTAATAAATAGGTTATAATGAAAGCTCCACAACCAGATGCAACTAGATTATGAAGAGAAATAGAAACACCTCACTGCTAAGGAAACTCTCTACTTCAAAGTGAAAGGATCGAAATAGGTTGTGATTCCCAGATGTGTCAGAGGCCAACTAACCTGCTCTCAGTTTAAAGCATTTGCCCTACTAGGCATGGACAGCTTTCACTAGAATAATAGTGTGAATTTATCAGGAATACAAGCAAAAAGGTTTTGTGTTGAGTTTTCCTTGAATATTACCCCTACTTAAGGATAAAATATTTAGGAATGTATTCTACATTTTCAGCTGTAAAGACTCCTAAGGGAAAAGCTTATAATCTTGCTTAATATATAGGAAGCATTTTCTAACCTTTGGGAACCATAGTGGACAACTGATGCTCACTATGATGAAAAACAAACAACAAACAACTTTATGTTTATGTTGTGCTTTCCCAATTAGGTGAGAGAAGATCTGTTTTAAACAAAACAAAACACTTTACACACTAGGAAGGTCTCACTCTCACTCCCAAGTTCTGAATCTTAGCTCATAGCACAGCACAAATCATGAGCTATTTGCCAGGGTGGTAGAAGTCTAGCTATCAATACTCTGGGTGAAGAAATTCAAACTGGGAGAAAGGGTATCAGTAGGGGGTGGGAGTAAGCACTATACTCCCGGGGATCCAGAGGAGGAATTTGTCCATTGGTGGTTTTAAAAATCATTTGAAAAATTCCTCAATTTAAAAAGCCACAGGATCCAGCTATATTTCAGGAGATGCAACGTGTAATTCTTTCACTGCTCTTTTGCTATTTTATGACAGCTAAGGATACTGTAATGTATATTTAATCATGAGCACATACCCACAGGTTCTTGAAAGAGTGTCTGAATTTGAAATTAAAAACAAAATATTTGACAGATAAGTGTAGCCAGGCTTTTTGTTCCCTTTTAAACACACTGTTATGCTATGATGCAGTGTTGGACAAATTCTTTTATTAAATACCTTCTTTGCAAACCTCCTTATCCAATTCCCTTCCCTCCTATTATTTTCTACTTTGTCAACAGTTGTTCTCTTGTAGCTTTTCCTGACAACTTCTTCAAAGCCCACTTCAGAGAATTACTCTTTGGTCTTTATATTTAAAAGTGAATGAAGTAAATTCACACAGCTCAGTGCAGGTCAGGTGGTACCTCGTTTCAGGGTTTTTCCAAAACAGCAGCTATGCAATCATGCCTGGACCAATGAACAAGAGTCTTAGAGAGAAAATGTGGCCTTTGCTCTCACGAGACTGACGTTTAGGAATACCAATCCAACACCTCCTATTCATCAGGAAAACATGAGATTTCCACGAATACAATGGCTGACTTTTCCTGATGTTACAACTGTGGGAGTAGAATACTGAGTTTTCTGTCCAGTAAAATTAAGGGAAAAGGTGGAAGAAAGGAATGGAGCTACAAGTGGGTCTTGACTCTCCAAAGAACGTCTTACAACATAAAGACAAACTCTGATTTTAAAATGAAGATACAGAGGCTCAGAGATGAAATATTAAAATATATCTGTTGTTTAAATTAAAACAAATTTATTGTAGTAAGATACATATTCATTAATCCCCTTCAGAAGACTCTTCACTTTGGAAGGGTTTATCCCATGATTTTGCCACTCTCTGAAGCAGTTCTGGCTATTTTCTTTCATCAGTGTCTTTAGTTGCACTGTCATAGCTGCTTTTGTTAATGGGTTTTGGAATATACCAATGCTCCTGTCTCCATCTGGAGGTAGTTTCCAGGTTCTTTTGATCTCTAAGAAAGACTTGAGTGAAACAAGTGAAAGCAATAACAAAATTTATCTGAAAAATTAAGAGTGAAAGGTCAGGGGAAATGTTTTGTTGAGCTTAGGCTGATCAAATGAGAGAGGAAAAAAGTGAAAACCAAAATTAAAATATATACTGGGGACACAAGGTGGGCTACAGTGAAGAAATCGATGTGACAAGCTATTCCTGGCATCTGTGTTCTCCCTTCTCACCATTGCCCTCCACCTCAAGAACTTGTAGAAAAGAACTCTACATACACGGTGCTGGGATCTCCTCATAACTGCTCTTGTCTCTTATGCACCAAGTCAGCTTGGCCACACCCTACTTCCTGCCTCAGCTTGATGCCCTGAGTAGATTCAAATCATTGACTTTTTGTGATCATTTTGTCTTTGGAGAAGAATGAGAGTCACATGGTACTAGATCTAGCCTTTAAAGTGTTTGAGGACACACTACCGTGTTTCCATTTGACAGAATTAGCTGTAAACATTTGTTCAATGAAGAGTGTTCCAAAAATACAGGAAATGTTTAAGCCTTAAAATTTTATGACAGCAAAAAACACATTGCCATCAATCTCCTCAAAAAATGGAGAAAATACTTCCCTTCATTTGGAACACACTAATCCTATCATTCTTGGCACTGTATCTTCTATTCTCATAAAATTTTTTATAATTTAAACATTCAGTATGATTTTTGATCACCTCTGGCATTTCTCTTATTGTCATGCAACTAGGAAGAAAGGAAACTGGATTTAGCATGATTGGAGGCCTTGAAAACTTGGCCTGTGAACCAAGTCTCATTCCGGACATTTGCAACTTGTGCCAGCTAACATGTGGAGAGTTTTTGATTAAATGCTCTTTTTAGACATGTTGGTGCTTGCATAAGATAATCTGCAATGATGTGGAATTTCTGCCTCTCCCTCTCTCCCTCCCTCCCTTCACATATTTATTGAACACCTGCTATGTCCTAAACATTTAGGTCTGTCACTGCCTAAGTACTTCAAGAGCTTGCTGAATAAATATTTGATGTCTGGCATTGTTCTTCTGCCTGTAGCACAGAACAATGGGTTTGTTTGTCTGAAGTACAAGCCATTATTCTAATTTTGAAGCTTGTGTTAAGAGAACATCAATATGGCAATTTTCAGAATAAAAAGAAAAAAAAGGCAGAAGCAGTCTCTTTCAGTGATATTAAACCTTTTAAATGACAAACCTGTAATTTGTAGTGGGAAAATGATTCTCTGAATGCATCTTATATCCTCGAGTTCCAAATTACAAAGTTCTTGCTGAAATTGGTTTCTGCCCAGGAGGAGATAATGTCAGTCAAAAAGCTGGCTCCCTGATCAGCCTCCAGGAGGAGCACAGCACCGCACTGGGCCAGCTCAACCTAGCTGGAGGAGAGAGCTGGGCCTTCAGTGAGCAATCCAGCCCAAGGAGGCAATGGCAGTGTGGAGGTTGTTAATATACTATTTAGCTTTCAGGGGGAGCTACCCAGAAGTATTCAAAGGGACTCACACATGCTTGTGGTGGTAATGGCCAGGGGTCTCAGCTTGCTTTGCTAAGACATTGGGCAGGACCCAGGCATGCCAGTCATCGGGACAAAAGCCCTTTTGCAAAATGAAAAGATGGTTATTAATTCAGGTTAAAACAATGACAACTGCTGATAAACTTGGATTAATACAGAGACACTCAGTGATCCTCCTAATTATTACTCATTGCATCATCTCACTGGTGTTAGAGAGACTGTAGAAAGGATCAGCTGAACATCACTGAGTACTCTCTTAGCATTTGGAAAGAATTTCCATCTCTCATCCTGCCCTTCCTACTGTGTCTCCCCATTCCCAGAACAGGTGTCTCTTTGTTGCTGTCTTTCAGTCTTTTCTAACTTTTGCTCCCCCTACTAGGGAAGCTCTCTGTATATTTCCCAGCCCCTGAACACCAGGAATTTCTTTGTAACCCTGGGAGGAAACCTGGGTAGCACTGACAAGGAAATGGATCTCTAAGAGTCTCCTGGTTTGCTTCAGATCACATTCTAGACGGCAGGGACACAGAGGACCGAGGAGTCCTAAATCACTCTTTAATTATTGCCCTGCTTGCTCTGGCATTCTGAGGGCTCCCCAGGAAGAGCCTCTGCATCTTATATCCCACAGTGCTCTGGGCCTGAGCAGCAGCCTCCAAGATGTAAGAGTTTCCAATCCACTCAATAACCCAGCTTCTTTGCTGTTTATTTAATAAAGTTTGCCCCCAGAGAAGCCAGAGCTGAGAGCTCAGGCAAGAGGCAGATGGTGCTAAGCTCTCCTTTGAGGCTGCTCCCTAACTTTTAAGCTATGAAATATTCAAGGCTATTTTGAGAAATGACCTTTTAGAATTTTTTTTTTGTTTTAAAGACCATACTGTCTCTCTTCTTGATGCTTTTTAGATGAAAGGAAAACACTTAGGAATGCAGACACGAGCATTAAGTTTGCAGCTTACGCATGCTTTCAGAGAATAGACTTTCAATTTTAATGTTCTTTATGTTCTTCAAGAATTCTGAATTCTTCCTAGTCCTTTTTAGTTTAGCAAAAATCACTAGCTACACACACACATACACACACATATGAACACACACACACACACACACACGTACACACACAGCTTCAAAACCTGTTGCTGATTTAATCATCAGAGATCCTGGCCCCCCTTTGGCTATGCTGAAGGTTAAATATCATCACAACTGTGAAGATCCCTAGTGATACAAAGCACAGTACTCTTCCATCCAACAAGACCATTTATATCCCCTGTTGTCCAGAGAAAAAGGGACTCTGAATTTTTCCTGGTTTCATACAGAGTATTCCACAATAATGTTGAGTCACTGGAGCCTCAAATGTGTCAAACATTTCCATGCTCAGAATCACATTCTTGTCACTTGCTGGGTGAGGTCTTGGTGGAAATGCTCCTGATTAATTTTTTTTTTCTTTCTGGTCTTTGAATGTATCAAGTGTAATAGCTTGAATATGAAGTGTTCCCCAAAGACTCATGTTTGGAAGACTAAATCCCCAATGAAACAGTGTTCAGGGGTTGGGCTAGAGAGGTCAACAGGTCAGCATGATGACAGTCTCATCAATGGGTTAATCTACTAAAGAGTTCATAGTTGAATAGACTATTAGAAAGAAGATCCAATGGAGGAATAGGTCAGTCTGCGTAATCCTTTAAAGGGTATCTTTGTTTCTGAAATCTGTCTCTCTTTTCCCTTCTCTCCCTCTGCTTCCTAGCCATGATTAGGAGAGAAACTGTGCTCCATGGCCTGCTTTCACCACTGTGTTGCTCTCCCTCACCATGAGCCCATAAAAAGTGGAACCAAGTGACTCTAAACTGAAACATGAGTAAAAATCAACTTTTCCTCTTTGAAATTGTTTATTTCAGATATTCTGTCACAGCCTACTCAAAGGGCACTTGGATACACCATGTGCATCCTTGTTGCCATAAATTACATGTGCTGTTCCTCATGACCAAATCACTTGAATCAGATTTTTAGAGCTGAATTTTCTACATCCTTTGATTTCACTTGCTTCTAATGTTTAACTTCCTCACAGCTATCTTCCATGACTGTTTATGTAGGCTTCAAACTCAAATAGGCTTAAGTAAGACAAAAATCTTCTGGCTCATTTTCTAGGTGGCCCAGAAGTGGTGAGACTTTCAGGGTCACTGGCCAACTAGTTCATTTATGTTATCCAGGATCCATATTTTGTCTATCTCATTGCATCTACAGCGTTGGCTTCTTGTCAACTGTTCTATCAGTTCCTTTAGTCAGATTGTACAGAGAAAAGAGAACCTTATTCTTATTCTGTTGTGATTATAAAAAAAAAAATCATTTCCCTGAAGTCTTTGACAACTTTCCCTTAATGTGTCACAGGCTCATTCCTAGATCACTGTGGTCCACTAGGGAATGGTATGATCCTTAAAGTCCTCAGGCCCACAAAACTGGGTTCCCCACACTGCCCCATGCTGCTCCATGAGGCATGGTAGCATGGATGTGGAGGTGGCAGCTGCAGCATTCCTCTCCAGGATGCTCAGACACTACCTCTCTGAATCATCTGGGAGCCTTAAAAAAGCAATCCTCATACTTTTCTCCAATCAGTTCCAATCTTGATGGGTCTAGGCCATTGGTTCCAGAACTTGCTGCACACTGGAAGCCTGAGAACTCTTAATCCTCCCCAGGCATAATTTTTATTTAATTTC
This sequence comes from Capromys pilorides, assembly GCA_004027915.1. Taxonomy (NCBI): domain Eukaryota; kingdom Metazoa; phylum Chordata; class Mammalia; order Rodentia; family Capromyidae; genus Capromys; species Capromys pilorides. Next base: position 30,603 of record PVKN010000601.1, read on the forward strand.
TATAGGAGATATCTGGGCATTACCAGGTGATCTTGATATTGCAGCTAAATTTGGGGACCATTGGCCTACACTTAGTGTGTGCTTTTCTTACTTGCCCTTTGCTTTCTCTTTGCAAAGATATAATTTATGTGCCATAAAACATCCTTTGACGATGCACACTTCAGTGATCTCTACATGTTTGCAGAGCTGTATAAACTTCACTGTAATCAAACTTTAAAATATTTTCATCCTCTAAAGAAAAGTGTTTTACCTACACACTTCCCATACCTATCTCCTCCTATTATGACATAGGTAAACATTAATCTAATTCCTGTCTTAATGGGTTTGTCTATTTTTGACATTTTCTATCAGTAAAATTATACAGTGCAGTCAGATCTCTGCATCTGTGGGTTCCATTTCTTTGTACCTAACTAGCACAGGTAGAAAATATTAGAAGAAATTGTGTCTGCACTGAACATGAATGTGCCTTTTTCTTGCCAATAGTCTCTAAACAATATAGAAAAATAGCTGTTTTTATGATATTTAGATCATATTATGTATTATAAACCGAGAAGATATAAAAAAAGATTAAACAAGAAGATTTATATGAGTTACATGCAAATACTATGCCATTTTATAGGAGGGACTTGGGCATACATGGATTTTTATTTTTGTAGTTTGATAACAATTCCTTGTAGATACCATGGGGCAACTATATGCAGTTCTTTGTGACTGACTTCTTGTACTGAGCGTAACGATTTCTAGGATCATCTGTGTTATAGCAAGGACCACCCTTTTAATCCTTATCCTTGTTGAATGGTATATGGGCATTTATCTGTACAAACATTTGTGTATACATGTGGTTTCATTTTTCTTGCATAGATACATACCTCAGAATGGAATTTCTCCATCATATTGTAACTCTATATTCAATAGTTTGAGGACCTGCTCAACTGTTTTCCAATGCAACTGTATTGTTTTACTTCTCCAACAGTAATCTATGAGTATTCCAAATTCTGCAAATCACTGCCAACACTTCTGACATGGTTTGGGGTTTTTGCAAGGGGAATAATATAATAAAGGAAGCATTTTATAATAGTATTTTATAATGAATCACCTAAGAATCATATACAAGTGCAAGAAATCTTTCCACACACTAAATATTAAAGACTCCACCTGAGGGCCTGGATCCTGATATTCTGCATGAGTCCAGATGAAAACCTACAGCTCATTACAATGCCCCCCACAAGTCCACCTGGAGGCCTAGGGCCTACAAGAAAGTCTCATGCAGGCCTGCTACATGGATCTGAGCTGGAAAGGCCCAAAGGTCAATGGTGGAAGCTAGGAAGTCTATACCAGCAGGATGAAGGATCTGTGCTTGCGGGCTGAGAGCTTTGAACTGGAGCTAGGAAACAACATTCAAGGCAAGCACCAGAGCTCCCCCAAAAGTACCACAGCCATGCTCAGCAATAGTGGGGTCCTGAGCTTCTCCAGCAATGAGGAAAGCTGAGTTCCCATTAGGAAAGCAAATTTGTCAAGCTCCTCTGGAGTCAGAAATTGATGCTCAAAATGAGGACTGAAGCTCCTCAAAGTTAATTAGGGAAGGCCAGCATGACTAGGTCCTTCAGCAGAATAGTCCAAGAGAATTAGCAGCTTCTAAAGCTCCAACAGTTTCTCCAAACAGCATTCCTAATGGTGTTTTGTTGTTGTTCTTATTATTTTCTTTTCTTTTTTTCTTTCTTTCTTTCTTTTTTTTTTTTTCAAGACCTGGGTTCGAACTCACGCCCTTGCACTTGCCAGGCAGGCACTTGTGCCACGGACCTATCTCCCCAGCCCCTCCTCCTGTTCTGCCTTTATGTTGCTGGCAACAACTCTCAGGCAGTCCTCCTGCACCCAGCAACACACTAGTTTAATTCAGCTAAGTATAATACGTTGGTTACCAGTTAGAAATTCACTCTAACTTTTTATTGTCTATTTTGTTGATTGCAAAAATTTTGGTGATCATGAAGTGGTATTTCATTGCAGTTCACATTTCTTTAGTGATTAATGATATTGAACAGCTTTTCATGTTCCTGTTGGCTAGCTGTATATCTTCTCTAAAGAATGTCTTTTCTTACACTCCCAGTTCTGCAATTAGGTTATCTTCTATTAATGAGTTGTAAAAGTTTTTGTAAAAACTATTTTGCTAAAATTCTGGATACAATTCTGTTATAAAACATATAACTTGTAAATATTTCCCCCAATTCTGTGGGTTGTCTTTTCGCTTTCTTGATGGACTTTTGTGATGTTTTAAAAAGTTCTAATTTCAATAAAGTTCAATGTTCTGATAGACAAATTTTTATCATTATATTTTAGTGCTTTATATAACAAATCATTAGACCTGAGTTCACCTTTTCAAAACCTTCCCTATGGTTCCTAAACTAAACCCAGGGCTGAAAACTCCTTCTTCCCTTACATCACTGTGTCGACAGCTTTTCCAACTCTCCTTACTTTTGCTCTCCAACACTGCCTCAAAGCCAACCAAACCAAGGTATCTAATGCTCTGTAAAAACCTCTGATTTATTTGTTAGCATCCCTGTTTATTTTCTGTCCTCTTCCATAGAATGTTAGCTCGATTAAGACAAATAGTTTGTGTGGCTTCCTGTTGTGTTCCTGGCATAGAACCTGGCACAAAAAGGGCATTGACTGAATAAAAGAATGAACAGACCTGCTGAGCTTCTCTTTCCCTGCCATCCTCCCATGCCATTCTGCTCCCACTTCTATAGTCCAGCAGGCTTGATGAGATTTATCCTTTATTTCTACTGTTGCCCCAGACTCTACTCTTCACCCAAGCTCGTTTCCCTCACCTTGCACATTTATTTAAGCGATAACCCAGTCTTACTGATTCCTCCCGGTGTGTGGAGGAATTGTTATTCACACATATGTTGTATAGAATTACAATCATTCCTCTTCTTTTGTGTCTCACCTGCTAGAGTTTCTTGCCAGCAGCTGTTCAGATAGAGCTCTTTTCAGTGCTTCATCAACCATAGGCCCTGCAGTTGTGGAATGCAGTTGCTGAACAGAATGGAAGGTAAGAGTCTGGGATTGGGCTCTGCTGGCTGAGCCTGGTAATCAAGGGTCTTTTTTTGTACCAGCCTCAGGACTATTCTTTCATTCTGATGAAAACTGAGTAACTCTTGATGAGCTGTGAGTGGCTAGGAAGAGGTGGAGAATTGTGTTAGTGCTAGAATTTTGATACAAAGTGAGATTTTCTTGCAACTGACAGAACTGAAAATCTTTATGAAGAAAATATCAAATACTCATTGAGAACATCTGGTGAACTTCTTTGATGTGACAGTGAGATGTAAAAATTAGCACATGAATGAAGAATGTTCCAGTGATAGATGATCAAAATTAACCCCACCATAAGGTTTGGGCTTCCTGCCGCAAAAGAAGAACAATGTGGATGGGTAACTTGGGAAAGCTTTGCAGGAAGAGCTATTTACCTTAGAAACTGTGGTATTTCAACATGTCAGGTCCCAAATGGACCCTGACAAAGACAAGAGCATCTGGCTTGCAGTTCAAGGCCTATTTCTCCCATATTTGTCTCTTTGAAGACACTCCAGGCTGAAGTTCTTTGGGGTCTGAGTGAAGAAAACTCACATAGTCAGGATTTCCTTTGGTGGTTTGTAAAATACAGAGGCACTGGCTCCATTTTTATCAGAATAAAGGTAATAACAGTGCCAGGCCTCAAACTCTTCTGGATATACTTGATTTCCATAGTGTGATATTTAGCTGTCACATTTTTCTAACCACAGCTACCTCCCTGTGCAGAAGTAGTGTTTCTATTCCCTAAGGTTGGAGACACAGGCGGAAACAGCTGTAGCGCTTGCTGAGTATTATGATGTGAATCTGAAATCTCCCTCCTGCTGAAGCTCACGTGTTGAAGGCTGGTTGTGCCCAGTGCAACAATATTCAAAGACAGGGCTTTGGGGAAGGGATTGAATCATGAGGGTGCTGACCTCTTCAACGGATTAAACCATTGCTTGCCTGGCTCTCAACTGGATGGGCTATTGGGATTCATGAGAACAGAAGAGGTAGGACCTTGTTGAAGGGAGTGGGTCTTTGGAAGCCTGCTCTTGGGAGCTTTCTCATTCCATCCCAGCAAACACACTCTCCTCTGTCTCTCTGTCTCTGTCTCTGTCTCTCTGTCTCTCTCTGTCTCTCTGTCTCTCTGTCTCTCTGTCTCTCTCTCTGTCTCTCTCTCTCTCTCTCTCTCTCTCTCTCTCTCTCTCCTCATCATAGAGGAGATTTCCCCCACCACACCCTTTCACAGTCATACTATTTCACCATAGGCCCCAAAGCAAAAGAACCTTACTACTATACCGGCAGTGCCTGCTCTTAAGTCCTTGTATCATTCTGCTGTCACTATCTGTGGCCTGAGGAGGGATCAGAAGCCTGAGGCAGGCCGGAAGCGCTGGAATTAAATGGCCCTAAGCAACCTTAACCAATGATGAAGATGAAAGGTGGAGTTTCAAGGCTCTCTGTCTCAGCTTTCTTATCCCAGAGGGTGGAGAAGATGACCCTGAAGCATGTTCTGGTCTCCCAGGGTTTTCCAGGGGCTCTGGACTCCAGGGTTCTCCAGTGTTCACTGTTTGGGGATATAATCTGTACAGGTTGCCTTGCCTTGTCTGATTTATTTCCACACTCTCTTGGAGTGGTTGCTGGGCTCACAGCCTAGGTGATTCTAGCCCTGAGTTCATTGTCTTTGCATTCAGGGGAACACAGCCTAATACAGCAGTGTATCAGGAGATGGACTTCCAAGGACAAATGCTGTCCCATTGCTGTTGGTCACTGGACATCCTTTCCCTCAGTATCTAATGGGGAATTCCTAGAGCGTGAGGACTGAGAGTCTCAGACAGAAAGCCAAAGTCTCCAAGCAATATGAGTGCCTGAGGAAGTGAGGGTCAGGCCACACAGCAGCGCAAAAATTTAATGAGCTTGCTTTTGACACTATCATTTGTCTTGGCAGTTTTCTTGAGTGAGCAAGGTCAAAAGCCTTATGCAGAATAGCTTCCAGGGTGATGATTGTCAGCAAAAGTTGTGGCTGCAACTGTTGAAACTTGGTGAGAATTCTTGTGGTAGTGTGCAGAGCTGAGTCTCTGTCTTTCAGTTCTCTGGGAGGGCACAGATTTTTCTTTCTTTCGTTTAAATCTTTTCTTTATTTATTTGGTACAGGGTCTTGCAATGCATCTTGCATTCATAGCGATCTTCCTTTGTCAGCCTCTGCCACACTGGGATTGCAGGCATGCACCACCACTCCTGGATTCAGCGGCTGGCTCGCTGCACAGGACTATCATGATATTCGGTACCAGGGATTGAACCTGGGTGCTTGCACTTGCCAGGAAGGTCCTTAGACCACTGAGCTATCTCTCCAGTCTGGTGCAGATTTTTCTTGTTGAGACAGAAAATGGAGGTGGGGAGAAGGCAAACACAGAGAGAGACAGAAAAAAGACAGAAAAAGAAAAGACAAAGTGCCAAATGCTTTTTGGTTGTATTTATTTTCCTTTAGGACTTTCGGGTATGGGATTTTGATGACTTCTCCAAATGAAAGAAAAGACTGTTTCTTCATAGACCATCAGAGAGATGATGCAGGGAAAGGGCATTTAGAGTTTAGGTAGAAATTTTGAGCTATGTGTGACATCTATGTATTGTAAAATATTGGCTCCCTTCCATTCTTATCCATTCTTCTCTTTTTTCTTTCTTTCTTCTTTCTTTAATCCCTCCCTCTTGAATTCCTTCCTTGCTTTCAAAACTGTCCAGGTCCAGCAGGGAACCTTTAACTCTAGGTGGAGAAGGGCCAATGAAAACCCTCCACGGAGCTGACATTTGAGCTTAGACCTCAAGGGGGAGAAGGAGCCAGAGAAACATGGGCAGATTTATGTTTTAGACAAATGACTCTGGCAGTAGAGGAAAAAAGGATCTTTCTCTCTGCAGAATCTCAAGAAACAAAGCTCACTAAATCAACTTGCCGACAAGGAAGGAGACGTTTGTACCTTGGTCATAGACCAAGGTGACCTTGTCATCTTCAATCAACCTGGACTTATTTGCATCTTTGAGCAATCAAAATCAGCTCTCGTGTTTACAGCATTTTGGAGGTGACAATGCCCTTTGCCTTCAGGAATGCACTTATCCTCAGAGTACTTCTCTGAGGTGAACAGAACAGGAACTACTGTTTCTATTTTCCAGAAGAGGACAGGGACACCAAAAGAGACTGTCATTCACCCAAATATCAGAGCCATAATTAGAAACTCTCCAGTGCACCAGTTTATCAAAAGGCTGAGGTCATAATACAAAGTCACAAAGTGCCACATAGGTCCAGAGTGGTTGTTTCCCTATCACTCTGTCTCCACTGCACTCAGTACAAAAATGTACTGACAGCTTTCTTTTTAATGTTATCTTAGCACATAGCCCCCCAAACCTAGCTTCCTCCTCAATTATTTAAAATTGAATTAAATTTTTGATTTTATATGTTTGGTACAGAGTCTCATTACACAGCTTGGCATGGGGCCTGCATGGCAAGAAGTACCGGGGATGGAAATTGGATCCTTGCACTTGCTTAGGCAGGTGCTTAGTCCACTGAGCTATCTCATTTTTTCTTTCAATTCCTTCCTTCCTTCCTTCCTTCCTTCCTTCCTTCCTTCCTTCCTTCCTTCCTTCCTTCCTTCTTTTTTCTTCTTTCTTTCTTTCTTTCTTTCTTTCTCTTTCTTTCTTTCTTTCTTTCTTTCTTTCTTTCTTTCTTTCTTCTTTTTTCTTTTTTTGCTCTCTTTTTTAAAACCAAGTTTCAACCTCAAGACCTTACATTTGCCTAGGCAGGCACTTATACCACTGAGCTATCTCCACAGTCTCTCTTCCTGTATTTTTATATAAACTAAAACATGCATTATTTTTTAAACAGACTGTTTTCTCCTCAAGACAACAGATTCTAGATGCTCCTACTGTCACTGCTCTCTGTTAGATACCTGGAAGCCTAGACATGGCCCCCACACCCACCTGTTTCTTGAACATCCTGGTCTAGTGCAAAATATCACTGATAAATTTCTCCTTTCCAGAGCCATACTTTATAATCTCCTAGGGAGCTTTTTGGAAATTTGCTAACTGCCCACTCCACAGATATAAGGAAGATGGAGCTGTAAGATAGGGAGTTGTCTGTCACGTGGCTCTAGGCACTCAATAATATTCCCATCCACATTACAGACTGTAAATTAATATATTTCAGAAAATTTCCACTAGGTGACAGCAAAGCTCCATCTAACTTCAGTGAGAAGCCTTCCCCTGATAAAAATCTTCATTATTACAATTTCTTTTCAACATGGAGGAAATGTGTTTTGAGGAAGGGGTAACTTTTCTTCTTTTTTTGCACTGAGATGACTTAGTGGTACTCACAGAGTAATGTCTTAGGACAAAATGTTACTGAAAATCTGCAAATCTGCATGTGTATCCCACACCAGCATTTCTAAGAGAATGTTTAGAAGGACACAAGTTCTGCAGCATGTCAACAAAGGATATGTGGGCAAATATATTTATCATAAGTATATTTCTTTCAGAAAAAAAAGTCCAAGTTTTTTAAACTCAAGTGTACCAACGTACCTACTTAGTCCATCAGGAGGTTGGCACATGCACCATTTCCAAATATGCCTGACTATAGCTCATGCCTCAGCAGGTTGAGGAAGTCGTGGTGACATGGCCCACAATTCTCTTTGGGAAATGCTGTGGAGGAATTGGCCCCAATTTAACTACTGTGAGAAAGATACTGTAGAGTTATGTTGAGCATTTTGGCTACAGAAGGAATCATTTGAGATACAGCGTCACTTGTTAAGCTCTCAGGTGTGCAACCTGGGTAGGTACAAATTATGGGTATAGGGAACTGAGACTGTTCAGCCCCCAGATACAGAAAGTGAGATTTTGGATAGTGAATTCAGACTATAAAAGCTAGCCATTTGTTTCTTGAGTTTGTAGAGAGTAAGACGCAAGACTATCTAGGGAGGCTATCTGACACCTTTATTCTCTCTCTCTCTTTCTTTCTTTTTATTTTATTTTAATTTTTGTCAAAAACATGATAGTAGTACCTTCTCAATAATTGATAGGATGCGTATTTTTGTCCTCATAGTAGTTATACAGAGTGCAGGGTGTAGACATGATAATTTTTCTGATCAATGTTGGTACAAAAAATTTCTTCTCATTGAACTAAGAGAAAGTAGTTGTATATATAGTCCAGTATTCCATAATCACAGTGGGTTATTGGCAGAACTGACAATGTCACAAGCTGTTGACTTAAACCTTTTACAGCTCAACATACTAATCTAGCTTTATGTTTTATGCATCATGGCTAAACTTTTCTGCAGGGTGATTAAGGACAAGTTAAAGCAAGACCTGTATAACAAAACATGTAACTTTTGTATCTCCCAAGATCAGTCAAATCCCCTCAGTATTTACTTTGAAACCATGTACAATGCTTTGCAGAACTGTTGTCAGCATCAGCGGTCTGGATGAGTCACGGCCATTGCTTGACCAGTTTGCGCTCTGTGAAAGCCCAAGAGAATATTTTCTCTCTATGACACCTTTATTCTTATAGTCTGGATCTGGACAGTGGCAGATATTGAAATCCTGAGAGGAGACAGGACAATGCTCTTTGAAGAACATAGTTTTTTTTCTTTTTTCCAAAACATCAGTCTTGGTAGACAGATGGGAAAATTTGCAAAGTGATAGTGTCCATCATTTCAGAGGTCAGTTTGCCTTGTTACAAGAAAGAATTGAAAGCAGAAAAATTGGCTCTTTAGTGTTATAGTTTGTATTTGAAAATCTCCCCAGTGCCTCACGGGAGGTGATGAGACCATGGGGACACAATGTTTAATTGTGGATTCATCCATCAGTGAGCTCAGTGGCTTTGCCAATAGGAGAAGGGGCCTGGTTAGATGTGGGGCATTAAGGGCTTGATCTGGGAATGTGTCTTCCTGTCCTTAGCTCCTTTTTTCTCTTGCTGCTCCCTGCCTGTGAAATGAACAACAGCGTTCTTCTACCATGACCTTCTACCATGAATTTTCCTCATGGAGATAGGCCACTTTGGACTGAATTCATGAATTACTGTTATTCAAATGAGCCTTTCCTCTTTTAAATTGTGAGTATAGGGAATGGAGACTCAATGACAGGAATCTGACTAACAAAGATTTTGGTGCAAGAAAGGTGTAGTCATTGCTGTGACTATACCCAACCATGTTGTATAAAAGTCATTAGAATTAACTTGTGAGAGAAATTTGGAAAATTTTGGAGATTCCAGATAGAAAAGCTATAAATACTGCAAGCCAAACTTGATGGCAAATTCTAGTCAGAGTTCAGAATATCAGAATGTGATAGTAATACAGGTAGTATAAGCTCAGGCTCAGGAAGCTTCAGTTGAGAATAAGGACTTCATTGGATTTGAACAAATATCCATATATATTATACCCTAGCATTGCCATTATTTTGTCCATGTCCTGAAATGTTACTGGAGATTGAGATAAAAATGTAAACTGGGCCAGCCAAATAGCTCAATATATTAAGCAGTTGCAAGCAGGTGTAGGGGTTGGGGGTGCTATCCCCAGGCCCGCTATGCTGGCCCCACCCTGGGGGGGGGTGCTAAAATGGCAATTGAGACTGGGTGTGGTGGCACTTGCCTATAATTCCAGCTCTTGGGAGTCTGTAAACAGGTGGATCACTGAGTCTGATCTAGTAGTGACACCCTGAACAGCCTGTAGACCCTCTCCTAAAATACAAAGAAAGAAAGAAATAAAGAAAGAAAGAAAGAAAGAAAGAAAGAAAGAAAGAAAGAAAGAAAGAAAGATGAACTACTTAATCTGACATCAGAGATTTCAAAGCAGCCCATTATCCAAACTGTGGTATGGCTACTGCTGGCTGCAATTAGCCAGATCCACAGTGAGAATAAGGATCAAAAAGCTTGGAACATTTACAGATTCATCAGAAAGGAATAAGATGTGAAGCTGGAATAAAGGAGAATATGGTTGCTAAGATTATTAGCATTAAAAAGAAGTGAAGTGTTTACTTCCCCATAATAAGAAAGATGGCTTTGACCTACATTAGAAATCTATAGTTCCTACTCTTCATAGGCTCAAAACTATTCAGCCCCAGACACGGAAAGTGAGAATTTGGATAGTGGGTTCAGACTATAAAAGCTAGTCATTTGTCTGAGTCCATTTGCTTCCTGAGTTTCTAGAGAGTAGGAAGTAAGAATTTATGTAGAGAGACATCATCTGACACCTTTGTTCTCTTGGTCAGGATCTGGAAAGTGATGGATATTTGTATCCTGAGGTTGTAAAACTTTAAAGTTCCGTGGTTGCTCAAGAAGGGCCACCTAAGGAATAGTGGGATTCTGTGGTCTCCAGTTCCCACTTCTCAGCCATCCACACACTCAGAGGCTTCTGCAGCCATGGTTCAAAGGGGCCTGGCTACTTCTTGAGCAGGCAAAAGACCTTGATGCTGTACCTGTGGTGCCAGTTTTGCAAGCATGAAGAATGTAGGAGTTATAGGATTACAGAGACTTCCTATAATAGTTTTGAGGAAAGCCTGAAAAGTCATCTAACATGCCTTTGAGAAGGCTGTGCATGAAGCTGTGAGAGGGAAGTCAAACATTCAGTGGAGACCCATGAAGCTGTACATGTCAAGAATAGGCATTTTCTTTTGATCAGAGCTGTAGGAAGTGGGCAGAGCCGCCAAAAGTGAGAGGCCATGTGAGCAACAACTAGCAAAGATGTAAGAATGGGGTAAAGCAAGTCTGTTGGAAGTCACATCTCACTACTACAACCACCTAGGTGCTGGACATGGAGCTAAAACTTCTGAAATTTTTACTGCTGAGTTTCGGTCTTGCTTTAGTCAGATTTTTTTTTATTTCTCTCCTTTTTGAATAAGAATGTTTACTTTGTACTATTGTTTGTTGGAAATATGTACTTATCTATTTATTTGTTTTTACAGGAGGTCAGATAAAAATTTTTGTTTATATTTCAGAGGAAACTTTGGAGTCAGAATTTTCATCAGCTCTGTGCTGTTAGGACTTAAACAACTATTAGAACTTGATTAAATACATTTTGCCTGAGCGTTTTGAGAACCAGGGGCAAAATGTTCTCATTCAGATATCAAGTGTCTCCCCTGATTCTTATGTTTTTGGTAGATGAGGATCTTCTACTCACAGGTGGATTCATCCATTGGTGAGCACAGTCACTGAGTGTGCTGTAGGGAGCTGGGGCCTGGTTGGAAGTGTGTCTCTGGGAATGTGATGTGGAGGGTGTGTTCTTGTGTTCAGTTTTGTCTTCTATCTCGAGTTATTAGCTGTTACGGATGAGTAGCTTTTGTCTTCCTTGTTTTTTTACCACAGACTTCTGCTTTAGAGCCAGCCAAGTTTGGACTGAATCCACTGGAAATACTGAGACAAATAAACCTCCCTTCCTTTAAGTTGTGGCTGGACAGGGTCAAGTGTTGTGTCTTGGCAACTGGAAACTTACTAATATATGCAGAAGGCTTTAATGACATGAGAGAGAGGGAAAGAGAGAGAGAGAGAGAGAGAGAGAGAGAGAGTGAGAGAGAGAGACAGACAGAGACAGAGACAGAGACAGAGACACAGAGAGAGACAGAGAGACAGAGACAGAGGGACACAGACAGAGAGACAGACAGAGAGACAGACAGAGACAGAGACAGACAAAGGCAAAGACAGAGAAACAGAGACAGAGAGACAGAAACAGAGGCAGACAGAGACAGAGAAAGAAAGAGAGAGGAAGACAGAGGCAGAGATAGTTAGAGAGAGGAATAGAGAAACAGAAACAGAAACAAAAACATAAATAGAACTAGAAACAGGTTGATTTCCATCCTCTCTAACCTGAAACTTGGAAGAGAAAAGAAAAGATTACCACTGAAGAGATATTTGAGAGCTCAGTGGAGGAGCAGAAAGCCACCTCTGCTTAGGTAATCAGACTTCACAGCCAGCAGCAGCACAATTCTCACTCTGAAAAGCAGGTAACAGAAAGGGGGCTGAGGTCCCTGGATATACTTGAGAGTCAAGCAAGGAGTGCTGTCATGAACTCAGAATACTCCACAGGGGGAAATTACAGGCCTTCCTCACAGCAACATTCCTTAATCTAGTGGCCAGGATCACATTTGAGTCTCCTGTGGACCATCTCCTGGCAGAGGGATACTTTGACACAAAAAGCACACAGTAAACACTTTTCCTTTTGAAGCTGACAGTAGCCCCAGATTCCCCCAAATTTAATCTTTACTGAGTCTAAAAGAAATTAACTGACAATTATTGAAATTAAAGATTAAATCCTACCTCAAAATTGTCATAGATTTTTATGTCTAGGAAGTCCAATGTACAATTTGTTTGCGTGTGTGTGTGTGTTTCTTCTTCTTCTTTTTTTTTTTAATGTATTTAGGGCAGGACCTATCAGGTCTACAGGTTCTCACTACACAGATCAGACTCATAGTGATTCTCCTGTTTTCAACCTCCCAAAACACTGGGATTACAGGCACATGCCACCACGCTCAGTCTCAGTTGTCAACTGAGCTCCTAAGGTGGGTCCAGCATGGCACACCAGGGATTGAACCCTGGCCACTGTGCTCTGCCTAAGCAGTGCCTATGTATTTTTAATTAACAAGCAATGAAAAAAGTTGACCTGGAATCTTTCACTCTTTTTGGTTGTGTTTTTCAAGTTCTATGGAAGTCTTCTGTGTTCTGTTGTTTTTGTCTTATAGCTTCCAAGCTATAAAGTTATCTTCTTATATTAGGATTCTTTTTTTCCTTTAAAATTACTTTTTTATATAAAGAAGAAAAGAAAACACACACACATTCAGGGTTCTGAATTAAAGGGCATTGTCAGATTTTACAGCAGCAGTTGTCTTAAGACAGTGTTTTATTTTGTTTTGTTTTGTTTTTCATTGTTGTTATCATTTTCATTTTTAAGACAGTGGCTCTTAAGCTTGGATTGACTTTAGAACCCCTAAAAGATGTCAGTGGAGGTGCTTAAAAACCACAGATCACATCCTAAGTCACATTTAAATCAACGAAATCTTAATTTCTAGGGGCAGGGGCTTGGCATCTTTATTTTAAGAAGCTTCCCATGTGATTTCAGTGTGCAGTCTATGCTGAAGGCACTGCCCTGGGTCATCCTAGGGTTGCATTTCCATCAGTCATGAGGTCTGAAAGCCCCTGGCTTCCATGGGGGCATTCCTTACTATGGATGGCTGAATCTGGTTAGCTCTTGGGGAGACTATAGCTCAGCACTTCTCAGTGAGCAAATATCTTTCGTTTAGGTGTACATTCATTTGCTGTCCTCTTGATGCTATGGAAGGGAGAAAGATTTGCTCAACTTTTTTTTTATTTTTGGTGGGATTGAGTTGTATTAGGCAGAAAAGAAGTCATCAAGAGCCTTCCACAGCATATTGGTGCTGTTTACTTCAGGTCTTATGGTATCTAGATGAGTAAAAATCAGGATGTGTGGTGCTGAGAGCCATGGCTAAGGCTGTGTCATGTACCCAACATTGGTACTATTTCCCAGGTTCCTATCATATTTTTCCTTTCTTTCTGCCATGGGGTATTATTTTGGAAGAGTCCAGGAACATGCTGAAGATCCTGGAGAGAAAAATTTAAATACTGAAGTGTAATTACTCCGCTCAGCATAGGACTTGTATACATGTCTATTGGTTCTGCTTGCTCAAGGCTGTCCCAAGTGTACAGTTCTATTTGACAGGCACAAGAGGTCTTGTGAGATTTAAGGAAAAACAGCAAGAAGTAAGTTTAGAGGAAGATGGTTCTATTAACACCAACAGGAAGGATAAGCACCCTCATGTGCTGCTGTGAGGAGAGGTTAAGTCCAGGAACTATGGAAGGAAATTTGAGAGCGCATATTGAAATAAGTGTATAAGGACTATGGCCAGGGATTTCACTTGTAGATTTCTCTCTAGCAAAACACTCACAAGTGCCTTGGGTAGGAGGTATAAGCAGGTTTCTTACCACACTCTTACTTGGGATACCAACAAATTGGAAACCAGTCAAATGTCTATTAATAATGGAATTACTCAGCATTCAATGCTAAATAAATAATGACATTTTGAATGCTGCAGACAAGTTAACAAGAATAAATTTATGTATATTAATATGAAAATCTAAGATATGTTATGGAGAAGATAAAGCTATCAAGCTTAAAACACTGTATGAAATAATTTATATGAAAGGAAACAAAAATAAAATAACATGTGCATGTAGGTGTGTAGAAAAAGTTGGGAGGGAGCAGATACCACCACGTTTCAGTTATTTCTGAAGCATAATGAGGGAGCTGGGCTTCGGAACAGGTGATCAAAGGCTACTGTATGGTTCATGTCTAGATGTCCCCCCCCCACCAAGGCCTCATGCAGTCACGAGGGACAGGCTTTTTAGAGGTGGCTGGATCTAGAATGTGTGATGTTGGGTTTGAGCGTGTGGCATTACTAAATCAGTGCACTGACGGGTTTGGGGTAGTTCTGGCTAGGATTAAGGATGTGAGCACCACACACCCTAGGGGGAGGGAAGAGTCTTGTCACCCTCCCTTGGTGCTCTTTCTGTCTTTGGCTGCTGTGAAATGCTGTCCTTCCGGCAATAATATTCCCCCCGCCTTGGAGCCAGCAGATGATGGGCTGAAACCTCCACAAACTGTGCGGTTTATTTATAAATTTTTTCTCTCTTAGCTATGGGCATCAGGTATCTTGTTTCAGCACTGAGAAAATTAACTAGCAGAGGTACCTTAACTGGATCTTTACTTTTACTTTAAAAATCGTTTTACGTGGCTAACTGACCTTGAATTATAGTTTCCTGCAATTGTAACTAAGCATTGGAACTAAGTCAGTGTTTCATTCTGTGCAGCCGCTACTCTCTGTGACTTTGCCCCTTAAGAAATGAGATACTTCTGGGAGCTCAGTCTATCCTGTCTCATGCTCGCTCGTTGCAGGCCCACCCCACATTTAATTTCGCTGAAGCACCATCAAACCACACTTAAGAGGATCAGGAACAATCTTGTAATTGTCTTGATTTTAGCAAAAAGTCAAGTGTGATTCAACAGGCAGGTGGCACTTGACTTTTCCAGAGTGCTATTCACAGGGGTTCTTGGTTCAATTCTTGGGCTCTCCAAAGGGTGCGTGGGAGTCATGCCATGTCACCCTGGCCAGGCTCCCCTGCAGTCGAGGGTTGCCATCAAGTAGTGAGGTGTACTTCATAGGTCGTGGTGTTGTGGAAACCCAACTTCAGCCAGACCTGTAGTGGGTCTCATGCTAGGAGCCCAGGCAAGGATCTTGTTTCTTTTCATCCTGTCTTCCAGGGCCTTGCCAGGGTTCTTCCACTCACCTAATGGGCTCTCTCAGCTTCTTTCCACTTCGTTACCCAATGTCTGAGTCTTTGTTTAGTGTGCTCATTTATTGATTTGACAAATATTTAACTTTTTTAAGAGCAGAGAATCTTGGCTGTTTTGGTCACTCACACATTTTTAAACAGTTGTTATAGTGCTTGACAGTCAGCGCTCACTAAATATTTGTTGACTGAATCCATGAAATATTTATCAAATTTCTATTGAGCACTAGGGTTATACAGAAAGGATACAATAATGAGCAATTCATACACGTTGCCTGGTCTGTTTAGGCTCAACATTGTGTGAGTGAGGTAAATAATCTGCCTCATTGAGGGTAGGAAAAGAAAAGTCTCCCTAAGGAACTGTTTATCACGGAAATTGGAGAGTTCATGGTAAAATAAGTAGAGGGATAGCAATTACAAAGGCTCCAAGCTAAATGTGAGAAATAACAGAAGTAGAGTTAAATTTGCGGATGGAAGGATGGGGCAGGTGGTGAGAGGAGGGTGGAGGATAAAGCAAGAACAGGTCATGCTATCCTGTAAGTCTTGGACTTTGGTTTATGGTAAAGGTCTGCTCTATGCCTGCCATAGAGCAAGCCTAAAATTAAATTTGTTATTGCATATTATTTTCACACTGTCTTAGCCCATTTGGCTGCTGTAACAGGACAACCCTGGACTGGATATTATATTGTTTAAAACATTCTCCCCATTCTGGAGGCTAAGAAATCCAAAATCAATGTTCTGGTGGAAATGGTGTCTGGGCAGGGCACACTTTTGGGTTCAGAGTGATGAGTTCTTGAGTTCTTACTGTGTCTTTGGTTGATGGAAGGGATCAAGCAGCTCTCGAAGCTTCCCCCTCACTGGAGCACAAAGCTCATTGGCAAGGACTCTGCCTTCATGACCTCACTGAAAGATTGATCTCTACTATCACAGTGTGGATTAGGTTGTAGTGTGGGGAGTTTGTTGGGGCAGAAACATAAAATCTGTAGCTAAAGTTTTTATTGCTTGTTTTTGATTTCACAAATACTCTACTGTT
The DNA here is from genome assembly GCA_004027915.1 of Capromys pilorides. NCBI lineage: Eukaryota > Metazoa > Chordata > Mammalia > Rodentia > Capromyidae > Capromys > Capromys pilorides. The sequence goes on from PVKN010000601.1 coordinate 47,012, forward strand.
GCCTAGTTTATTTCAACCCACAACAGCACCTCCACTTTTTATTCCTGTTATAATCTTGATAATATCATGTTATGCATTTGTCTGCTCAGCAGATTTTTTTTTTTTTTGTGTGTGTGTGTGTGTATTTGTGTCTGTCTGTCTGTCTGTGTATGTGTGTACTAGTATTATAAGTATGTGCCTTGTATCCAGCGTCAGATTTCTTTTTAATGAACCTCACCTTCCATTTCTCCATGTGACTTTGGGGGGACTATCATTCAAATAGCTCTTTGCCTTATTTGCTATGGGTTTAGGGTTTAGACTGACCAATGAGAGGGACCATTGTGCTGCCCTGTGGTTAGTCATGGGGAGGAAGGCCTGCTGAGCAAGAGAGAACCAGACAATTCCTGTGGGGGATTGATGTAGACAAAGGGGAAGAAGGTTTTTTTCTTTTTCTTAGGATAATGACATTTCAGAAGAGAAGATCCCAGCCAGCATGTTCTAGTGCTTCTCTTTGTTTCTTCTATTTTTTCTTAGCTCTAATGTCTCTGTGGGGGCTTTGTACTGAGGAGACTTTCCTCTGTGGGGCAGTAGGATCTTAGTGACATCGATCATATCTCCTGATCAGGCCATGCCTGAAACATGAAGTTGGCCCTCTGAATGTGTGGAAATACAATTCATTGCTTTAATTTATTTTGTGTACATGGATGCTATCTTTTCAGATAGATGTTCAGTACCTGATAAGTGAAGTTCAAGTTTAATACTTCATTTTAGTCAATCATAATGCCTGATCCCTTGCCCAGCACAGAGCAAGTGCTCAATAAGTGCCTATCTGGTGATTAACACAGAACCTAGGTCACTGAATTTGATAACAGTATGATGGATTATTTCACTCCTGAATTAATTATTGAGTTGTGAGAAATTCAAAATATAAGTCCATATTTCAACTTCAGCGAGATTCCATGAACTGAAAAATGGTTCCTAGGATTGAATGATTTGTCTGAAATACCATTTTCCCACTCCCCAGGGAATAAGGTAAAAGTAGAAAAAATACCAGAGAGCAATATAGCTTTTGAAGGAAAGCAAACCATGGGATTCCCATTCAGCATCAGTCTATTTGTAGGGTATTTCATATATTCAATTTTTTCTATCTTACAGATTAAACCTAGTCTCCTTAATACACTGGATAGCTCTAGGGGCAGGAAGGACTCCTCACAGTGTTGTGATTCAGCAGCGCTCGCCTTTGCCTCCTGTGATGCACCGTGGAACTCCTGCCCTTTCTGCCTACTATGGCCCCCTTGCTGCTCTGTCAGCATTACTGGCTGCTGGCCTTGTGTCTCTTTTTTCTTAAAATATTCTGCAAAGAGAATTTCATATATTTTCTTATTCATCTCCATGATGACTGATTTCATTTGATTATTTTTTTTTTTGCATTGTATATATGAATGTAATTGCTAGAACAAGTGTAAGTAAATAGCTCTTCTAGATCCTGGAAAGATAATGATTGCTGATATGTGGAAAAGGTTCAGGGGCCATGACTTTTGAATTTCACCACCCTCAGCCACTGTAATGGTGCATACCTGTGGTTTAGAACTTCAGGAGGCTGAGGTCAGAGGATTTCAAGTTTGAGCTCAGCTTGGGCAACTTTGCAACTTAGAGAGACCTTATTTATTTTTTATTTTTTAAAGGTATTGCGATACTACATATGTACACACGCTGCATGTGTGTGTGTGTATGTGTGTGTCTACACACACACACACACCTCACTGTAGTCACCTATTTGAAAGTAGGTCATAATTTTAAGTGGCCCTTACACAAGCATGCAAAGATTGTCAAGCAAACCTGCCAAGTCATGTGGGTCAGGACACTAAAGGGCCACTGGTGGGCAAGACGCTGTTGATTTTGTTTGATTACAGATTTTCATGTGCATTTTTTTTAATATTGGAGGTTGGATCCAGTGCTTCATTCATGATAGGCAAGTCCTCTACCATCGAGCTATGAGCCTGACCAGAGGAACAAACTGGGAGTATACGCTCAGCCCCTGGTAGCTTCCAGCATTCAGATCCCATCTCAGTGAGAACAGCTGTTACTTGCTGTTTTTTCTTTTTCTTTTTCTTCCTCTATTCTCCCAAAGCCCCTTCCTCAGATTTTATTAATTTGTTAGGATAGCTCACAAATTTAGGAAAACACTTAAATTTATTTGTTCACCATGTTAATAAAAGATAAATGACATAGATTAACAGTCAGATAAGAGAAATGCATAGGGTGAAGTATATGGGACAAGTTGCAGAACTTCTAAGTCCTGTCAGGGCACATGTGACATCCTCAAGAAACCCAGAAATCCTCCAAATCTCATAGTTTAGAAATTATAATGGAGGCTCTACAGTGTTGGCACGATGGACTCATTGGCCATTGTCGAGCCACTCACCCTGCAGCTTCTCCTGGAGATCAGGGCAAAACTGGAAGTTCCAATCCTCTAATCAGATGGTTGGTTCCCATGGCAACAAGGCTCCCACCTAGTATTTGAGCAGTCCCCAAGAGTCACTTCTTTAGACAAAGTCTCATAGGCTTATCAGAGGACAGCTCTGAGCTGTCAGAAGACCCTCTCTTGCTTGGACTAAAAGCCCCAAGAAGATCTGAGTGGAAGTGACTACTTGTTTTAGGAGAACTTTCTCCAAGGTGAGCACTAGAGGCTGCATTTATCAGCCTTGCATCCCTGGAATACAATATGGTATCTGACCACCACAAATTAAAGGAGAAGCAGTTTATTTTTGTCTCATGGTTTCAGTGAGTTCAGTTCGTGGTTAGCCGGCTTCAAGGCAGAACCATCACAGTACAAATGTTGTAGAGGAACGTTGCTCAACTCATGCTGGTCAGGAAGGAGAGAAGAATGGAGGAATCAGCAGGAGAACAAGAGGCCGGAGACCAGACACATTTCCCAAGGCTGTGCTCCATGACCCACCCAGACACATCTGGAAGTGTGCTTTACTGACCTCTGCATCTGGGAAGCCAATTAAGTTGACAGTCAAGAATAACTATCACAGGGATCATCTCCTACATGTGGGTCTTTCTGAATCCCTATGATCTCAGCAAGTGATATCAACTGGGGGGGGGGGTGCATCCACAGTTGGCGGTCACCTGTTTGAGTCATGACTCCCTTCATCTGCCTGGACTATTGAAGGATAGCTTAACCGTTCTATGTTACAGTTTCTGCCTTTATAAAATAATAGTCAAGCAACCTATTATGCAGGGCTGATGTGACTTTCAAGTCAGGCAATATATGTGGACACACTTGAACTAAAAAGCCCATGGCTTCAAAAGGTGTGGAGGTTCCAGGCTAGCCATTCGCTAGCTCAGTGATCTTGAGCAAGATGCTAAAACTTCCTTGAAGCTTAATTTCCTCATCTGTGAAATGAAATTAATGATGTCTATATGAAAGTGCTGGTTTGAAAATCTAATGGAGCAGTTGAGAGCAGTCCACATGCAACATTTAGTGTCTTACATATGGAACATAGCTTAAGTGTGAGCTATGGTTATGGTGTGACAATGCAAAGACTGAGAAAGTGAAATTTTTATATATTCTTTTTTTTTTTAAAGTGTTATTAAAGCTGGTAGCAGAGGCCTATAATTCCAGCACTCTTGGAAGGCGAGGCAGAAAGATAGAAAGTTAAAGTCCAGCATAGACAACTTGGTGCTTTAGTAAGATCCTAACTCAAAATATAAAAAAAGGGCTAAGACTGTATGCCATTGTGAGGGCTCCAGGAGGAATTCCTAGCAACAGTACAAATAAAATTGGAATGCAAAGCATTGTGTTAATCACAGATAGCTGATAAAGTAATAAAAAAACAGAAATACAGCAATAAAATAATTGATCCATAACAATACCATTCAGTGATAACCACAGTAAACACGTTAAGTACTGGCTACAGTTTCTCCCTCTCCCCTTCCTCATCCTCCTTTTCTCTTCCCTCATTCTCTTCCCCACCTTCTCCTCTATTTTCTCTGCATCTCACCCTTCTTCTCTACATATTCTTGTCATTTAAACAGGTAGATTTAAAAATACTGGGGCTAGAAAGAAATCATTTGAAAAGATATGACTGAGAGGACGTGATATTTGTCTTGTTATAAAGAAGGGGCTTTTATAATGAAGATGGTGAACAAAAGGGTAATGTATTAAATTTAAAAATTTGAAAAGCAAGTCAGATGGATAAAAGAATTTCAAGATTTCCAGGAAGGTTCTTGTCTGGAGGGAATTCCAGGAAAAAAGGAGCTGTGGAATCCTTAGCAGCTCAGGAAGCACGAGGCTGTGTTAGGAGCAATAGTGGCCATGACATGATGGGGCTCTGGGCTAACGAGTGAACACAGCAAAAAGGCATGTACTTGGTGGAACCAAAAGGAAAAAAAAATAGGGCCAGGGATACAGCTCAGCAGTATCAGCACCTGCTTGGCAAGCATAAGGGCCCGAGTTCGATTCCTGATCTCCACGTTCCAAAAAAAGGCAGAAAGAGAAGGAGATAACAATGCCATCTGTGTTTATCATGTTTTCAAAACTTCATATATGAAGAATTATAAATTAAATTTCTGCAAGAAGTTTTTTGGTAACAAAGAACAGGGATTGCAAACAAATATGTATATCATGCAAGTGTATTTATAATAAGACACCTGTAGTGTGTCCAGTGAAGCCATAGATCTGAGAATACAAAGAGATATATGTTATAGCAACATGGCCACACATGACACTAACTACATCTTATTATTGATATTATTTGTTAATTAATTCTGGAGGTAACTCAAGATGGATGGCAATAAAAGTCTGGAGGAATGTATTTTTGGTTGACCCTCAAATTATTTTACTGCAGAATTCAAATGTGGTGAGCATCATGTAGAGTTTATACTCCTCAGGAGAACTCTATGGATTTTCATATCTCATTTACATCAATAGCAAGATAATTTATCTTGATTACAGGGAGTAGTGAAGGAAGTAATTGTCATGTGCTGCATATTACAGCACCTCCAAATAAATTAAAAACTCCAACGATAGAGAGGTTTTAAAACCAGTCATAGGGCATGTATAATGGCATTTGTTTCGATAATCAATAGTAAATGATCCATGAATTCGAGATGGTTTCTTAGAGCGATCATGATGGCTTTTATTCCTTTCCTCTCTGGCTCATTAACAATCAGCTTTTAAAAACAGGTCTGAACCTGGGTGGCAGGCAGTTTTCTAAGGAGGAGCTGCATCTGTGTCTGGGCCCTAAGTGCTAGATGCTGATCCCAGGGCCCCACATGAGTTTCTTCCAGCCTCAGAGACTGAGCGGCCTTGCTCTCTATTCCAGATCCAGTTCTCAGTGTAAACATACTTTAAAGTGTGTTTTAAAAACATCTCAATTCCTAGACTACATTTTAAAATCAGGATGTTTCCCATGAAAAATGCCCAGACTTTTGGTGCACCTTTAAAGTCAGGAAGACTGCGCACTCTGAGCCTGCATTTGGCCATAACAGAGTCTGCAAAATCTAAGAAAGCCAAGAGTGGCCGAATGCTCCCTTGCTAAGCAGGGATGGGTTCTTCACGGATAGTTGCTCTGTGCAGTTTTGTTGTCTTCTTAGGCTCCATCGTCATTTGAACTTGGGGCCATACTGCATCTCTAGCCACCTTTCCCTTCGTTCTATCCCTGAATCCTACTGCTGTGGGCTTAGCTTCTCCCAAATCCCTGTGTTGAAATTCTTACCTTCAGACTGTGACTTCATCTGAAGGTAAGCTCTTGAAGGAGGTAACTAAGGGACTGTGAGGTTGTAAGTGTGAGCTTTAATCCCAGCTCTGGCAACTTAGTGAAAAAGAAAAGATGATTGATGTAGCTCAAAGTCCCTGGATTCAATTCCCAGTGCTGTAAAACAAAGAAATGAGGTGATAAGGACAAAAACACATGAGGGAGGATAACGTCAAGACAGAGAGGCCACCTAAGAGTAGAGCAGCCATGCCCCAGAAAAGAGCAACCTTGTCTGCAGCTTGGGTTCAGAACTCTACATTCCAAAACTACGCAAAAGTATATTTTGTAGTGTAAGCTACCCATTGTTTGATACTTTATTTTTTCACAACAGCCTCAGCAAACTAATGCATCCATCCATCACTGTGCTCTGGAAAATGGATGCTCCCCGCTGAGGATGGCAGCATGCATCTGTAATCCAAGTGACTTGGGAGGCTGAGGCAAGAGAACTGCAGATTCAGGGCTGATGTGAGCACCTTAGTGAGGCCGTACTTAGCAGAGATCCATGTCTCATGGCAGGAGTGTTTTTCATTTAGTAGGGATTTTTGTTGCCCCCTCCAAAGCCCTTACCTGGCTCAAAAGTAAAAGAAAAAAAGTGTGTGTTCGGGAGTGTGGGTAGGTGGAGATTGGGGGTGTAATTCAGTAGTAGAGTCATTGTGTAATGCTACAAGACCTGGGTTCAATAACAACAACAACAAAAATGCAAGGTTCTACTCCTCTATCTTTTGCAAACTAGAGAGTTGGAACATGCTATCATCACTGTTCTTGCTGTCCTTTCAGCACCTGAGTTATGTTTAATATTTCAGTCTTCCTCAAGCAGTTTGACCTACATCTTGTCTGAATATCCATGCAACATACCTGAAAGGATATTGGCAAGTTCATGCCTATTTCATCAGCCTGGAATTGGTAGCTGCAGAGTGCATTCCAGAACACCTGCTCATATAGCATGGCAGCTTCCTTTAGTCCTGCCTGCTCTCTCCTCTTTTGGTGGAGAGCAATGTCACAGCCAGTTCTGAATAGCTGGAAGTCATTGTTGCAAGGTTTGAAGGCTCTAGAACTGGGAACATGGCAGGAGTTGCCACCCCCTGATATTGACTCATCTGAAAAACTATGCTCTGCCTTCTGAGAGGTAAGGAGACACTTGTAAAAGAAAACAAAAAATGTATTCCCTAGGGCTGCAGCCATTGGGCTATGGTTGTCGTAGGTTTGGGATTTTTTTTTTTTTTTTTTTTTTTTTTTTTTTTTTTTTTTTTTTTTTTTTTTTTTTTTTTTTTTTTTTGTGGAATTTGTCTTAGGGAAGAGGTTGTGATGGGGGTTTGGCAAGGTCGGTTGATACCCCTGGTGGAAAGTAATGATCCCAGTTCTGATCCAGGAATCTTCACCCCATCTTCACTTAGAGTAAAGCCAGAGGACTAGGTGGACAACTGATGTAGATAGCCCATGGCTCATCCAAACTGTGAGCTGTGGAAAGAGATGATGCAGACAGCCAGGATAATGTCCCACATGTTCTGATCCAGCCCCTACTCAGCAGTGCCTGGCCTCCTTTGGCCTCTGCTCAACTTCATCTCAGCCTCACCCAAATTCCACTCCTGACTGAGGCCAGCACCTCCATGGCATCTGCCTATTTCCCATGGGCTGTGCCTCATTTCAGTCAGTGTTCTTTTTCTAAAGTCCTTGAAGAATCAGGGGTTCTACCATAGGGGTGCTGGCAGAGCTGCCCAGTGACTGCATGGTTGCTCCTTGCCCCCCATTTTCAGGGCCGCTTCTCTGTGGGCTCCTCTCCAAACCTCTATCCCATTTTATTGAGTAGGGCTCTTTGTTGCCCCCTTTACCTGCCTGACCAATCCTTCCCAGCCCACCTTATGGTAGCCAAGAAAAGGAAGACGTTTCTGTTCTTCCCTTTTGTTCCTTCTTTCCCATCTTGGGACAGGAAAGAGAGTAACTTAGAAATTTTCTGTGACATGAATTATACCACTTTATTCCTTCACCTTCAACCTGAGGGATGTTCACAAATGTGGTTGTTTGTTGAAGTTAAACTTCACTTGCTCTCTACTGAGACGAGACAAGCTCGATGCCCAGCTTCTTGTATGAGCAAGTCATAGTTAGGTAAACTGGACATTATTAGGTAATCTTGTGATTCTAACAATGCTGGCCTGTGCCCCATGTATAGGAAGCAGAGAAGGGAGCAAGGTGAAACATCAGCTCTCTCCTGGAAAGCTTGCTGGCTCCATCTCCAACAGGTTTAACAGAAATCCGTGCTCCCTCGCTACCTCCTCCCACCGGCACTGCCTGTCCCGAATGCAGCTAGGCCACGGCTCCCACTGTGTGCTCAGCAAATGGCCATGGGCTCCTTCATTTCTGTCACTCCCCTGATGCAGGGTGCCCATTCCCCAGGGCCGTGCTTGGGAGCCAAGCGGAGCAGAGAGAAATGCTCATTTTCACTGTTCAGGAAGAAGACATTTCCCATCCTTTGGGAGGTTAACTACTTTTGGATTTAGTTTCTGCTTCTCTGCTTGGGAAATGGCTTTTTCTTTTTCTTTCTTTCTTTCTTTTTTTTTGCAGCCAAATCAGAAAGTCTGTTGAATGGAGTATTGTAGTTACTTTTCTCATTGTTGAGACAAAATAACCAACACCCAAAGTTAAAGGAGAGAAGATGTTTGTAGCTCATAGTTTATAGCTCATGGTTCATTTCTGTACCTTAGTTTGTAGCTGGCTGGCTCCAAGGCAGAGTGGAATGGCAGTAGGGAGAGGAGAAATGGTCCATTGCAGATAAGAGGCAGCAAGAGGGCAAGCAATGAAGTACTGAACCAGCAAGTGACAGGAGCAGCCACTTTGGGGTCCCTTATATTCTATCCAGCTTCCTTGCCCTGATGACTTTCACTCATATGCACGATGGGACATCCTTAATGCTAGCATTGTATCATAAGCCCCGGGACCACACATCTAGATCCTAGACTCTCCCACCTCTCAAAAGCCCCACCTGCGACTGCATCAGACTTTGGGAGCCATCTGGATAAAAGCCATAACAGAAAAGATGCCTCAAGCTTGGAGCAGGAGACAAACGGAAGCCCTCAGAGCTCTGCCTTGGAGGCCTTGGCTCATCTGCAAGATCAGCTTGTCTATGCCTTGGGCAGGTGCTCAGGGCTGGGATTAGCACAGTGTCTTATGATTCTGGGTGTGGTCCCTCAGTTCTCTGATCCTATTTTCCCACTCTGCATGTGTGTGTGTGTGTGTGTGTGTGTGTGTGTGTGTGTTGTAGCATCAGATATAGCACCCAGAGCTTCTTGTATGCCAAGCAAGCTCTCTTTACTGAGCTGTATCCCCAGCCCAGAGAGAAGGCTTCACCCTAACCTTTCCTGTTGATATTACTAAACAAACCCTATCTCTCACACCGTGAATGTGGGTTTTCTCTTCAGTCTCTTGGTAACCTACAACACTTTCCCAGCGTGACCAGGCTGTGGATGAGAAGCCTGTTTAGTTCCTAATGTTTTGAAGAGGTATGAAGTCGAAGATGATGGAACAAGTATAGAAAAATGAAAGTGGAAGTGAAATGAGGGGGAAGTTGAGTGAAAGCAGAGGGGGAAAGGGGCAGAGAAAAAAAATTTAAAAAAAAGATATAATGGGAACTGAAAAGGAGTTGGGAACAATCAGGGGAGAGAGAAGACAAATAAATGACCCCAGAGAGAGAGAGAGAGAGAGAGAGAGAGAGAGAGAGAGAGAGAGAGAGAGAGAGGAGGGAGATGGAGACAGAGAGAGACAGAGACAGAGAGAGACAGAGAGACAGAGAGACAGAGAATATAAATGAATAAGTGACAGGGACAGGTAAATCTATTCTCCCTGAATTCTATCAGGGCTGCTGATCTACATGGAGAAGAGACACAGAGAGGAAGATGAGATGTCTACCCTTCCTGGAGGAAAGCAACCCAGGCTGGGGCCACCCCAGGGGCTGGCTCGATGGTCCTCTGTGCTTAGTGACCTCTGGCTTTTGCAGGGCCAGATCTTCTTGCTGTGCCTTCCCAGAGCCCTGAGACTCTCAAGTTCACAGTTCAGCTCTTTCTGATCCCAACCTACCTGCCCCCTCTGGATCTCAAACTGCTCTAGGAAGCACTAGCTAGCTCAAAAGTCCTTACCTTTGTTGTGCCATGAATGCCATGAGCCAAGGTCATGGGTTCCTTCTCTACTGTTTTTAACTGAGTGAAATACAACACAGAGAATTAACAAAGAGAAAAACTTGTATTGGATTATAAGTAACATATTAAAATGTAGTACAACAACAAATACCTTCACTATTAATACACTACAGCAGCGGGTCTCATAATTTCCAAGCAGTGGTTGGTACAAATGACAGAGTACCTACAACAACTGTGCTGCAACATGAGGACATCAGCGGTATATATGGGTGACAAAGACACAAGCACCACTAGTACTATTAGGGACATGTTGAATTTTAGTAAAAGGTTAGTGAACACAAAGTTAGTTTTCCATCCATATTTGTAGACTCTCTAAAGTCTGATGATGGGTCTGATGACAGTGAGAGACCTTGTACTTGTACTGCACACTAAACGCCCTCCCTGGTCAAGCCTTCCTGCGTCTCCACTCCATCCTTCATAGTCAACTCTACCCGACTCCCCTGCATATCTGGCTGTGTCCTTTCCTCAGTCACAGTTGTAATGCCTGTTGTCTCTCCTGTCTGCTGTGTTCTCTCAGCCCTCCATCAAAGATAGTGCAGCAAATATAGAAAAATGAAAGCGGAAGTGAAATGAGGAGGAAGTTGGAAGAAAGCAGAGGGGGACAGGGGCAGAAAAGAAAAATTTTTAAAAAAAGATATAGTAGGAGTTCAAAAGGAGTGGGGGGAAAAAAAGAGGAAAGAAAAAGAATAAATCACTGAGCCATCTCATCTTCCTCTCTGCATCTCATCCCCATGGAGACTAGAATTCAGGGAGAATAGATTTACCTGTCCCTGTCATTCTCTCATTTATATTGCTATAGAACCTGTTTTGGTGTTACTTAATATTATTATTTTAATTGATTGCCAAATGTATACTAAACACACAATTAAATAGCCTCTTATGAAGATTTAAGGTCCATGAGGAAAGAATTCACATATGATCTGCTCATCAATGCTTGTGGAGTGGGTGAATGAAATAAAAGGTGGGGATACCATCTAATTAGTCATTGTACTTTCAAACTTCATCCCATCCCTTGCACAGGGTAGGTGCTGCTGTCGTAAAAGTCAAGTGAATTACAAGCTTGCTGTCCGGATAGTAGGTTGAAGGGTAGCAGTGAGCCCTCATCCACGGCCGGAATCCCGGCCATTTATGAAGTGTTGATTATGCTCAGCAAACCTTGCTAAGATCCTTCCCAGCTCTTGGACTGCCTGCCAGGGTGCAGGCATTTGATTTTCTTGACATGCTTCTAGCTTTTATTCAACCTCTTTTCTTGTTTGTGATTTGAAAGTGGCTGATTTGGGGATAGGTTTTAAGCACCCTTCAGTTGCTGGAGGACCCCTGGGATGTCTTGACTCTGAGTTGCTCCTTGTTGTGTCTGGTATCTTGAGGATTTGGGCTGGACCAGAATGTGTGACTGAATCTTCAGGCTGAAAATAGGAACAGGAATATCTGTGTGTTCTTGGATCTCCATGCAAGATTCATTTCTCTTCTCACAACCTACTCATAGTTTATTTCTGAGTTTGATTTATAGGTAATTGTGTCTTTGACACCTCCTTGCTTCTATTCTGGGGTGAGCCATATAACTCTCTGTAGGGAACAAGACAGAGAAGCTGAATGAGAGATGGCAGGGTATCCTGAGAACTAGAGAGCAACTAATTAACAATAATAATTATAAATTAAAAATAATGTGTCTATGAAAGCCCTGTCCTCTTCCTGTGAGGATGGAGATGAGTCCTGATTCTTTTTCAGCAGCATGCACCTGATTAAGTTCTGACCTTTGCCTGCCAAGAAAAAAAGTCATATTGGTGAAATTAAGGCAGAAATCTAATATTCATGAAGTTCTGATTATCCACAAATAGAATAATGTCTTAAGGCATATAGTGTCAGGCTTGTAAAGACTTTTGATGCATATGCATGTTTATGGACCCAAGCAGAAGTGGAATGAAGTCTAGATGCTGAGTAATTCCACATGAAGATGTGAGATGGAGCCTTCCACAGCCCATTTGTTATTGATGCAGAATTTGGGTGAGCTGGGATTATCTGGCGTAATTCCACGTGGTACGCCTTGTTCATGACAGGGAGCAGTCACCTGTGTTGTCCTTTAGATGGGCTTTCTGGCACGTTGGTGAGGGCTCACTTTGGGAGAGTTTTACTTGTAAGCATGAAAAATTCTAAAAATATTATTTTATTTTTTGCAGTTCAAGTTGGAACCACTATTCATAGGTACTAATTAAAGTATTCAGAGTCTGTTGAGAGCTGATTAGGTACCTGTTGGGATTAAAAGCTTTTCTCAAAAAAAAAAAAATGGTGAAGAAAGTAGATATTGCTAAATTAAATATGGTAAATTAGAAATTGGCTATCATTCACTATTGGCTTGCTGTAGTTTTTCTCCTTATTCAAAGTTCTTTGCAGGAAGAAGCAGGAAAACACCTTTGAACAACTCTCCCTTCCCCCAGTATGTTCCCCTGTAAATCCAAAGGCATTCTGCCAAACATATTTTCCATTAATTAAAAGTACATCTTGGATGACTGAAGGAGAATTTAACCTACCAACTCTGGGTTAATTTCCCTTCAGATATCTGCATGTAATGTCTTTGAAAGTAACTATCTCATCTTCTTTTAAATGCTTTGCTTCAAGTGCTTTTTGGCCAGAGGCAAGGAGATAGCCAGTTCCCTCCCTCCCCTGCCCCATGGGACCAGCAAACAGATCTGAGCATTGGAGTGGCTTAGACTCTTTCACTCTTAATGCAAAGTAATGTGTTGACTTTGTAGAGAAGGAGCAAGTGGAGGACTCCCAGCTCTCCCCAGAGGCACGAAGTGGTCTCTGGGTGTTTCAATGCACTTCCTTCTCAAGGGGGCCATTTAACTGGTTTTTTGACTGCAGTATTTATCTCTCCTTTTAATGAATCCTACTAGAGCTATTGGCCATTTTGTATTTTGCCATGCTTTTTTTTTTTTTTTTTTTTTTTTTTTTTTTTTTTTTTTTTTTTTTTTTTTTTTTTTTTTTTTTTTTTTTTTTTTTTTTTGTCAGATCATCTTTTTATTGATGTTATTTTCTTATGCTCCTTAGCTAGCTGGGCACTCCACCACACTGTTGTAGATGTCATCTATGATGTCATGAGGGTGCCGGCTGTCCACTTTTGCAGTCCACAGGCTGGGCGGTCCCCAGGATCTCTTTAATGGTTCTGGAAAGTTCTCTGGCTAAAGACCAGTTCTACATCTGTTGGACAATGTTGACAGTCTCATCAAATGTGATATTTCCGCTGTGCTTAATGTTTTTCTGCTTCTTTCTGTCCCTTAGCGGCTCCTCGAGGGCTTTGATGATCAGGGAAGAAGCAGAAGGCACCACCTCAATCTGAGCCTGTCTGTTCTGAATGGTCAGTTGCACCACAATCCGCAGACCCTTCCAGTCACCAGTTGCCTCGGTGATGTCATGCCCCACTGTTTTTTGGAGACAGATCCAAGGAATCGATCTTAGAGATTAGGACGATCTTGAGGGTCAGGACAGAAGTGGTGCTGACTTCACCACTGGTGCACCTCAGGTACACCGAAGGCAAGCAGGCTTTGCAAGGTCCTCCGGTCCTCCCTCCACATTTACACATGGGGCAGCTGAGATGCAAAAAATGAAAGCTCTGTCCTGGCCATGCAGCGCTGGAAGGCTTCTAGGAAGTGTGGCCCTGGACCCAGCACAAAAAGACATGCAGCCGGGGCCACAAGAGGAGTGAGGGTCCATCTACAGCCGAGACTACAGGTGGAGCATGCAGCAACTTTGGTCTTGTTGGGGTCGAACTTGGCAGCATGCTGGAAATGTATGGTGTCGGGTGAACCTGGATTTGTGATGACCAAAGAAAGTTGCACTGTAGCCTTCTCCAGGCTTTTTTGCTTTAAATAAAACACTTTCAGGAGTATAACCTGAACTCTCCAAGGTTCCCTCTTTCCTCCTCGTCCTCTTTCTCTTCTCCCCTCCTCTCCCCCTCCCTTTCTCTTCCCCTTCCTTCTCCTTAACTTCCTCCTCCCCTCCTCCTCCACCCCCTCATCCTCATCCTCATCCTCGTCCTCATCCTCGTCCTCCTCCTCCTAGTCCTTGTTCTCATCCT